>JBAMJV010004747.1:0-61895 GCA_037951105.1 Echinarachnius parma
ACTTGCATATATGTTGAAGTCTTTCAGGTGTAACACAAAATATTTTATTAGGATTATACTACCCAAGGACAAATGGCATCATCGGTCACGTGTGTGACTTTGCACGGGATCACTTTTGAAGAAAACAAATTCAACTCAATTTCATTTAGGAAATCCTGTGAAATATGGAAAGCTAAATTGTTCATATTAGTATCAGACAACTGATATATAGAGACACGGATTTTCCGCGATCGCGGAAAATCGCGGAAAATCGCGGAATTGACCATTTGAAACGGAAAACGGAAAAGAAAAAAAAAGAAGAAAAAAAAAAAAAAAAAGAAAAAAAAAAAAAAAACAATTTTTTTTTTTTTTTTTTTTTTTTTTTTTCGGTGCCCGTTCCGAAAAAAACGAAACCGGGACCCGATGGTGACGGTCGGGACCCGATGGTGATGGTAGGGAACCTGTGTGACGGACCGAACCAACTCAGCCTTAATCATTATTGAATACATTTTAAAGATATAAATCTCTCTGGCCTGTGGTAAGTCCTTCCTGATATCAGGCATGACACTTTCGACCCCAAATTTGGATGATTTGTGGGTGAAAATCATGATTTTACCCTACTCATTGAATTTTGTATGGAGTTCTATGTAAACGGAATTTGCAGATTTTCACATGTACAAAGTCTATGGCAAAACGGAATTTCCGTTTTTCAGGCAGGTAAAAACGGAATTCCAGATTTTCTGAAACGGAAAAGGCCTTTTTTTAAAACGGAAAATCAGTGTCCCTAGATATATATCTGTAAGTAAGAAAATGGTAAAAAATAAAAATGATCTCAAACAGTTGTTTTTAATGTATTTTATTATGTGGGGATGTGTGGGTCACGTGTGTGACATTTTGGGGTGGTCACGTGTGTGACATGTACAATGTGAATGGAAATGGGAATTTTCCAAATATTAGGTTTAGATAGCAACATGAAGTTCAATTTTCACACAGTTGGTATCAACATGTACAGGAGAATAAGAGGAATAAGCTAGCTTGATTATTTTCTGAGTTATGATTTTTATTTGAATATTGAAATATGTTCCAATAATGGAATAAAACAACTGAAAAAACAAACTTAATATTTTCCAAAAAAGTTTCACTTTTCAAAGAATGGCCCATAAACATAGACTCCGGTAGTGAACTACCTGATGCCAGTATGTTCATTGTACATCATGTGCATGTTGATTGAATGACAAATCATCCATCTACTCGTCTCGGCATCAAAGACAAAACAGTACATGTTGTACTAACTACGTGTTTGTTGTTGGATACTACGCAAAGCATGCCATGCCATGGACATGGAATTTGAAGGGGATACGAGTACTGAAAGGTCTTGTAGGGGAAGCTGTAGGGGGGATGACAGAAGACAACAGATGAGCGGTCAAACAAACCTATCTCATTCTTGGCAGACAAAACAGCGAGGTAACTTCTATGGTCCCGAGTCTAACACGTGAGACAGTTTGGTATTTTGTACTTGACAGACGTACAGAGAGTTTGCTCCTGGGTTCTGACAGCTCGGGGCAGCCAGCTTTGTTTAGCCTAGTTCTACGCTCAGTCAGGAATAGTTTGTTCTCATTGTTTTCAACATGATAGACCGTATGCTGCTAGTCTATACTAATTAAAAGGCATTTCCTTAATAATTGTTCCAAAGGTTCTGTTGGGTTGCTTATTACATGCATTCATCTAACTATGGATGTAACAAACAGTACCGATATTGACTACTTGGAGTGCAGCTAAACTGATTGAAAAATTTAGCCCAGTTCCACGGTCTATCAGGATGGATTTGGTCCCATTGTTTGAAACGTGATAGACCATATGCTGCTTGTCTGCTTGTATTACCCCAATTAAAGTAATTTCTCAATAATTTGTTAAAGGTTGCATATTATCTACATACTTGTATCTCAATCTGCATGAAATAACTATCATATCATTTAAGACAACTTGGAGTGCAGATAATTTGATTTCAGTAGTTTAGCCCAGGTCTATACTATTATCAGGAATGATCAGGTCCCATTGTTTGAAATGTGATAGACCGTCTGCTGACTCTGCTTCTAGAGCCCTAATTAAAAGTAATTTCCTCAATAGTTCTTTTAAAGTTTGCATGTTATCTGCAAGCATACTGTATGTTTCTTTGTAGAATGTATAACATATTAGTGAGAATTAATCTTGAATTTAGCTTTAGAACTTGAATTAGCTCAGATATGTATACGTACATGTAGATAATGGAGAATGCATGTATCTGTATTAAAATATCTACCAAATTATTCTGGATTGATTTGGGAAACCAATTTTGTCAGTTTAAAGCAGAAAATGTGAATACATTTATTCAGTATTCAGAGCATATTATGTTTTGAAATGTTGTACTTTCAAATACATTGGTGCTGTAGAACATTATGGTCCTGTTAATGTTTCTGTTTTTCTCTTTTTAATGTCAAAGAGGAACTCCAATACGCATAATTTATTAGCTTCTCTTGTTCAACACAAAGCCCTCGTTAAGTGCATGTTGAAACTGAAACTGTCACTATGGAATTAGATAAGTGCTTATTAGTATACTTACATGTAGGACCCTGGGCTAGGGCAAAATAATATTGTCCGTTGAGAGCAGAAAATGCAAATTGAATGCATTCTATTCAATATTAGTTAATGAATATGTCTTAAATTGCATTTATATTTACTGTAGAACATGTACATCGTACAGTGAACACTGAACATAAAGGTATTTAATGAATATTGAACATACTAGCAATGTCGTCAATATCTGGAGTCTGGTCATTGAGGGACTACAATGCGCATAATTTATTGGCTTTTCTTGATCAAAACAAAGCCCTCGTTATAAAGTGCCTGTCGATACTAAACCGTCATTCTAGTTGTGTAGACTGTCAAACGTACAGTAGCAGTTCTGGGTTTGTAATCTTTGTAGACAAAGATAGACAAAAATAAGTTTGTAAAACTTTATAAGCCCACATCCAAGGTATATAAAGATACTCACAAGTTTACAATTACAGAGCATAATTATACACCATCATATTCACACATTATATTTGCATGTACTCATGTAGCTTAATTATACACAATATTACATGTACGTACACACATTATTGAATGATTTACATGCTGGTTATTTGTTACATTTAAAATTCATCATTGAAACCTAACCAGTGTACTAAAAGTGTATTATTCAGTCTCCAGCTTCCTTATACCTCGGCCACCCAAAAGAAAGAAAAAAGTGTTCTATGTTTCCACTGTAAGGGATTCATTTTCATGGCCACAATATGCCAGGTGGAAGTTAAAACAATTTAGACTGCATATTTTCTTTGCTGAATATATCCTAAATTTGAAGTTGCTTTGACACATGTATACATTATATTCCTCATTGTATTAATATCACTCATATTGACTTACTAGTCATATAACCTTATGATATGGAAGCATACATGTAAGTCTACCTCTTTGGTAGTACAGTGTATTATTGAACACGATAGTAGCACTGTGCATGAATTATGGACTCAACCATATCCTTGTTTCAAGGAATTTAGCCTTTCACTTTCATACATGGAAAATGGATGAGCGTGTTCTTCCTTCTTTGGTTGACAAGGTTCAGTGATGAAAAGCTCGATCTTGAATTTTATGCATGACCCAAACTCCCCACTGGGAGAGCTGAATAGATCTAGTTTTGCTTCCAGGCTGTTTGACACATCATAATTTTAAAGTTTTTATGCAATTTATGTGTATTTGGCTTGAAATGAAAATATGTTCACTGTTTTGAGTATTTGGTTGACAAGGTTCAGTGATATGAAAAGCTTGATCTTGAATTTCATGCATGACACAAACTCCGGCTGTGAGAAGATGGATATGACTTTCTAGTCTAGCTTCCATGCTTATTGACATTAATATTGCATTGTAGTTTGTGCAATATGTACTTTGTTAATAATAAAAATGCCTACTGTTTGAGTGTTTGTTTGACAGGGTGGAATTTACTGCTAAAACTATTATCTTTTATTTATTAGGAACTTATTTGTGGGTGTTGGATCTCTTTAACTGTTGCAGACAGTTGATTTTGATATTTACTGTTAATTCTCCATAGCCCCTAGCAAGAGTGTTTTCAGGACAAGTCCTGAACGGGCCAAGATATGACATCAAATTGATGAACAAATGTGTGCACGTCATAGAACCATATATTCATGAATATTTGCAGAAATATATTAGTCAGAGACTGAACATATTTGTACATTTACTTGTGAAAATCATATTCAGAGATATGTGTCAATGCACTACTAGTGCTCTACAGTTTGTAGGTCCCATTTATATTTGTCTTGTTGAGTGCCAGGAGAAAGAGCGCAAGTATGTGTGTTCAGGATGAGTGTTTGAAGAAAAACATGTATGATGTCCTTGTGAACATTGTGGTCTACTATGCCTTTCATATCAACATAATTTTAAGCAGATCTCCATATGAATGGTTGCATCAGGAGTAAGTTGGGTGAAGAATTTATTAATTTCTCCTGGGCACTAATCAATCATACTATTGGTGCGACTCAGACGAAACACTCTATTTGAATCAATGGGATCAGAGAATTTCTCCAGACAAAAAGTGCTTGCCTGACCAATGAGCTTGCGCCGAATAGTTCACCCACTATGGAATGTAACCATGGTAACTTCTCGGTAAATTGAAGTTGGTCTGAAAGACATGCGCTCATTTCACCTCTACATGTACTTATCCATTCAATTTCAAGGTTCAGGATTTGTCTTTGGCTATCAGTGTTTCACCCATAGTGTTGGTCTGAAAAGTATATTTGCTACGTCCAAAGAGATGCTTCAACAACTGAGCATTGTACGTACATGCACTCGTTCACATTTTGGTCATATCCATGTTGAGTGTTTGGAGAATGAGGCATTGTGAAGAGGTAGCCTGAGTGATTTGTGTGTGTCAAGTCTGTTTGTCCACCTGCCCGCTATGCTCATCACTTTAGCCAAGATGCTGCAAGGTACATCTATATATTACAAAGACGAATCCAACGAGAGGGGGGGGGGGGGGAGGGAGGGGGGGGGGGAGGGAGGGGGGGGCAAGGGGCACCCTTCCACCTTTCTTAAACAGAGCTTGTAACTTGATGGATAAGAGGGTTGAGGACTCGCATACTATTTTGCAGAGAATACACAAAACTGGACCCAGCAAGGTTTGAGGCCTTGAGGGGTCACCACCCCTTTCTTTTTTAAATGACGCTCATCAGTTGAACTTGGTCTAGAATTCAGAAGCCAGGCTTGGGTGGTGGTGAGGGTTGGGGAGTATCGCCCTATTAGTCACGAGAATACACCTCGTTTGTAGATCTTCATGGTGCTAGACAAAGGGGACTAGGTTTGCTAGAATGATACTTTATCTCTTTGCTACTCAGCTTTTTACTTAAACATTTAGTTCCCTTCCATTTGAAGCAGTTAAAGACAATAGTTATAGTATGGTTTGTTCTGGTCACATCTGAATCACATGCTGAAATTTTGACAGCCCTTCAATGTCATTCTAGATGCCAATCTCGCTGAAATACTCCGTAGGGAGTTGACAATGTGCATTATAAAAATGTTTGTGTGCAGGAATGATTGCAGTGTGCATTTATCCCTTAGCGCTTAGAGTCTTTATTGCAATTTGGGCTGTAAAGTACCTATTATTATTATTATCTTGAGCCTTGAGCTACCTTAACATATATATGTCTCTTTTCAGTATGAACCAATTAAATTGTGGGGTCATGAGGTCAAAGATCAACAGTCACAGGACTTCTAAATATGCAAAAATAACTTGTTCATTATCCAATGCTCAAAATTAACTTTTTTTGCTGGTGGCCCAGTCGAGCCAGTAAAATTAGTATTTTTCAAAATTTGGTGGCCCGAAACCAAAACCTACTGGCCCCCAAAAATAAGGAAAAACAAAAGTAAAATGTATACAATAACAATATTAATAGTTTCAGGGTACTAGGCAATACTTTTTATTTTTCATTCCCCTTTGTTTCATTGTAAAATAGTGGTTAGTACAAAAATTGCACATTTATTGGGTAGTAACAGAGTAGTAATGTATGAATTTTCATGAGCAGCATTATGAATATTCATGATGCTCATTAGATATGCAAAATACGCAAAATAACTGAAATAACTAACAACAATTGTTAATATGAATTTTATTAAATAACAACTGGTTAGAAAATGAGTACTGCTGCTCAATATTCATTAGCAGCAGTGTTACTTGCTTAATTAACTTGCAACTTTTTAACTTTAACCAATATTTTGTATGTGAGAAAAGGGTATAATTTGCTGAATGCTACGTTTAAAAGCAAGCTCTTGTCATGCCCTAAACAGGACTAAACATGACTACAGGGTATGCTCATTAGATATGCAAAATACGCAAAATAACTGAAATAACTAACAACAATTGTTAATATGAATTTTATTAAATAACAACTGGTTAGAAAATGAGTACTGCTGCTCAATATTCATTAGCAGCAGTGTTACTTGCTTAATTAACTTGCAACTTTTTAACTTTAACCAATATTTTGTATGTGAGAAAAGGGTATAATTTGCTGAATGCTACGTTTAAAAGCAAGCTCTTGTCATGCCCTAAACAGGACTAAACATGACTACAGGGTATTTTAATTTGTTTTTATTTTTAATTTTTTGTGGCCCGGTCGGGCCACCAAACATTGAAATATGCGTTTTTTATTGGCCCGACAGCATTTTTTGGTGGCCCCGGGCCATCGGGCCTATGCTAATTTCGAGCGTTGCATTATCTAAAGAACAAAAAAAAAATTGTTACCACACTTGGTACAGTACGTATACATGTATGAGAGAATGAAGTGGTTTGATTTTGGGTCATGAGGTCAAAGGTCAAAGGTCACAGGCTCATTATATTTGAAAAATAGTTCTTTATGATTTCTCAAGAATCTTTTAACAGACTTCCATCAAACTTGGTTCATGTATCGTCTTGAGGAGCCGATGAACTTATTAGATTTAAAGGGTCACTAGGTCAAAGATCAAAGGTGATTGCTCATAAAAATGGCGCAATGTTGGAGGCTTCCATTTTGACTGCTCGCAGTCGAAGATCCATCTAGTTCTTTCTGGTTCCCGCTTTTCTGATCAACTAGATGTGATGGTATCCACAGTATATCCACCCCTCCATACATCTTAATGTCTTTGTTGCCCTCCCATCTCTCACTTGTCCAATATTAACCCTGTGTAGCTTGAGGGATCTTTACAAATGTCACCCCGCTATCCATATTTGCATAATGTGTCCGTGACCATTTTTTGGTCTACTAGTATAGAGTACATTCAGTGCTTTCTGGTCCCCTCTCCAGCCCTCGTTGCATATGATGTCCGTCTTGCTCTTTGATTTCTCATTTGTCCAATATTGGCTCTGCCTGGCTTGAGGGATCTCACTGAGCAAACATCACCTCTCAGAATGTACATTGTAGCCCCGATCAGTGTGGATTTATTCATTAGTTTGTGTCCATTTTTAGATAAATTTAATTTATTTTGAGGACTGCAGTTGGCCCCCTCAGACCCCTCTTGTTTTATCAAGTCGAACCATTGGACCATAATGCTTCAGATGTCTGTCTTTCCATTTGATTTGTCCCTCATCCAATATTAGCCCGCCATCTCCTGAGGTTTCTTTGCAAATATCACCTTTGTCAATGCAAGGGCTGTCCATATTTGCACTGACCATTTCTATGTATTCATTATATGACATATAAATGAAAAAAGAGCAAAGAAAATGGGGTTTCTCCGAGGTCCAAGGGATATGTGCGAGGGATCACCAAAGTGATGCAGGTTTTTTGTATGAATTATGACATAGTGATGTATGATTATGTGTTGGCAGTGAAATATTCTCCTGAGATACATTATGAAAATAAAATTCCTGTCATACTAGAATTTGTATTTTTGGGGATGAATATTGATTATCCTTTTATGGTAAACGTTAACAGTGATGAAAATAACAAGGCTACACATTCTACCTAAATGCTCGTTTTGGGAAAATTATCGGAAATAACTTTATTGGCCAAAATTATTGATTAGTACTGTAGAAATAGCATAAAGAGTGGCATGCGTGGAAAATCAGAACCTTAGTATCGTTAAATGCAGAAATATCAGTTAAAACGTTTATGAAAGCCGCTGACATTGAGTCTAAATTCACCGTCAGTTTGGCCCGTCTACGCTGGCCACATCTATATGCTCGTTCGTGCGATACACACGTGCGCCGCATTTGCCATAGGATTAGCACGCAGCGCACGACGGTTTTCAATTCACAGCGATTTCAATTTACAGTAGATGAGTTTGATAATTTACCAAATATATCAAAAGTAGGCAGTTTCCAGGGCAATTTTTTATCATCCCATATTAGTAAAAACATATTCTTTCACATGATTGGTAATAAGAGCGTCCATTTCATTTTTTGAGTGGGGGGCGTTTCCCAAAACTGGTATTGGGCTTTAAGAATACACACTATATTTGAATGTTATTCTGAAATCTCTATTGCAATAATTTAAAGGAATTATTTTGTCTAAATAATCAATGCCACCAAAATCATCACTTCAGCATGTTTATTAGCATATTTTTGGCATGTTATGCAAGGATGTTAAACAATGTAAAACTGAAGTGAAAAAAAAAAAAATTTGAGATAAAATAAAATATAAACAAGATCCATTCTTCCTGTTTGTGGAATCATGTGTATGTGTGGAGAAAAATAAATTAGGCGTTTATTTGTGTCTTTGTTTCACAGTTTGTTTTAAATGGGTCACACCATGACCCTAACTGTCACCTGAAGGCAGCATTACATGAATGGAATGTTACTTAATGACTAATGAGATTTACAACAACTCCCCTACAGTCATGTTGGCCAATTGTAGACATTAGCGTCTTTTCGCACGGCGACGCAAGTGCTGAGGACGGGGTATTTAAATGAGCTGTGAGCGTCTCCGTACTCTGGCTGCCGTCACAATCTATTGCAGTTTCGCAGTGAAGAATACACAGAACGTCTCCTTGCTCGAGTGACCAAGCGCGCTGATTGGCTAACCCCTCTGACCTCTGGCTGACCCACCAATCTACACCGCTCCATAGTAGCTGTACGCAGAATGCTATTTCGGCCAACTACCGTCGTAGGTTTGGACGCTACGCGGAAATTTTCGCTCTGAGTGCGACCCCCCGCTAAGATTAGCGTTGTAGAAGGCCGCGTCGCCGGTTGCGAAAAGACGCTATTGTAGGCTGCACCAGGAAAAAAACAAAACGATTTGGGGGGCGGGGGGGGCTACTTTTCAAGCTTGCCTACATGAAAATTAGCAATCTTTTTCAGAGGCTTTAGGGGGCTAAATTGCCCTGTGAGTCCCCTTGTTTTTTCTTTCTCTGGACTGTACAGTAAACTCCAGAAATTGTTTGTATGTGCGGTGGCGCTCATGTGTTTGCTTCATGGTTTGTCTCGCCATGATCCAACTGTCACTGTGATAGTAAAAGAAGCATAATGTACTTGAATGTGATGCTAAGAGATATATATGGAATGTAGCGTAAAGAGATTTACTATTTACAACTCTTCCCCTTCAGTTATAGTATATTGGCAAATTGTGACCATGAAATGTTTTACTGAAATTGTAGGCACATTTAACTCGAGACTTTTCTTGTATATACACTGGCAATTGTATGTTCGCTTTACAGTATGTATTATGGGTCTCTCCACGACCCCAACTGTCACCATGTTGGTTGATAGAAGCATTTACTTGAATTGGACAAGAAGCGATGGAATGTACATGATGCGTAATGAGATTTACAACCCTTCCTCGCCAGTAATATTTGTCAATTGTGTGCATAGGGCCCCCCAGTATTTTTGTATCTGTCCGTCCCCTCCCATCCCATTGGTTCATGTTTGCTTGGTCTACACCCATAGCATGATCTACGTCTCATTTTTGGTTTATATACGTGATGCCTGAAACTTCCATTTCCCCAACTTCAATGTTGACTCCCTACCCTAACTCAAACCTAACTGTAATCCCAATACCTAACATTAATCCTAATACTATTCCATAATCCAAGCATAATCCTGGGCCCCATTGCAGAAACAGATTGTAAAGTTGCAATTAATTGGAAGTCAGAACATGTGACTAAATTGGTGCTAAATTTACCAACTTGCAATTAATTGTAATTTACAATCAATTGCATCTCTTTCTGCAACGGGGCCCTTATGTTACTTGTGGATGAAATTTGAGTGGGTGAAGACCAGCCAATTGGCAAGTTACCATTCCATCTCCCTAATATAGCGTGTGGATATCCAGCTGCCGAGGTAAAGAAGATTTAGCTTTCATTTCTCATAGAAGATGGCTTGTTTGTGACAAGTTGTCCTCATGCCGCTGGCGCTCCATCTCACACAAGTTTACACATGAACATGTATAATTTACATGCATTTATTAACACATTCAGGACTGATCCCCCAAATACTCAGTCATGGGTCTATGGAGAATACATGTTGTAGCAAAACCAATCAGTCCTGAATGGGTTAATACCCCCTTTGGTGCCAATGTGGCATAATTGCACCACACAGTACACACGTACAGTATGTCATAGAGCTCTAAAACCATGGCGCTCAAAGTGTTTTTTTCCATAAACTGGGGACTGGTACGGGAAAATATGTGTACAATGAATTGTATAGAAAATGCATGTTATAAATTACAACAAAATAAAATATTCCTGAATGGGTTGAAGTTTGATTGTTTTGCATATTATATCCTGTACAATGTAGGATTTACTAATTTTAATCTAAAATGCTAGACATGAAAACATTTGAGGCCAGGTTTTTTTTTTCTATCCCTCTTTTTCCTCTCATACTATTTACTCAGTTTTGTGACTAGTTCCTCCAGCTGCCTTTAAAAGCTTTCATTTTCACTTCACATCGAAGATTGCATCTCACAGATGCTATTGCATTGACAAGTTACCCTGACATCTCTTCACACTTGATAGTTAAATATAGAACAAGGGATTTACAAGTTACGGACACTTCCTCATAGTACTTGGTGTCTGCCATTCAATGGGTGAGATAGATAAAGAAGTATGACTTTGGATTTACACCTATTCCTGGATACATGGTAATGGCGACTTATTATCGGGGACTGTATCGGTCAAGTACGAACGCCAAATCAGTCGAATCCACGTTGGTACTTGACTGAGATAGGAGACCGAACAATGGGTCAGCGTGTGGGTGGGGCCTATGTAATCGTGACATAATGCACGTACTAGTCCACTAGTGAACACGCAATCCAAAAGTCGCTAATATTTGCCAATTGTGAATGTGAGGATGTACTTTTTTCCCAAGACGCCTCCATTCCACCTCACCTCGTCTTCCCACTAGAGTGACTGCTTATTTAGTTGTCTACTAAAAGACAAGTGGGATTTACAACTCACCTTTGATTTGGTAGCATTCGCCAGTGCATGTCGGTGCAATGTAAAAAAAAAAAAAAAAAAAAATTATACAGGTTAGGCCTACTAGCACTTGCCGCCTGCTTGCCCGAGGCAAGTAAAATAGAAAAATGTATCTACATGTAGTTTTAATAGTTGCCAGATTGGGCATTTAACATTTCTGTTCAACTGGGAGAGAAAATGTAATTCCTAATTTGTAAATCTCATCTAGAAATAAGCAGGGAAGTCAATTTTCTGTTGTGGCAAGTAAAATATGAAAATGTATCATTTATGGGCCAGTAGATAAACAAAATAAGGGTGGAGGCTTGGATGCATGTAAGATACATACATTCATGTACATATTTGCGTCGCTTTGCAATGTGAAAACAGACAAGTATTAGTGTTTATACACTTTATTATAACATTCCTATATATGATGACACATGCGGTACCCCGGGGTACCGTTGTACCCCGGGGTACCGCGTTGTGTAGCGCCATCTTGTGTCCACTCGAAGCACAACCGTATTGCGTTGTGTATGTAGTGCAGTGCACGATTGTATGCACGCTATACCCTGGTACAGCCCTAAAAAATAAATAAATAATTTAAACAAAATGGCGGATATTCGTTTGGTACCCCAGGGTACCATTTATGTCATCATATGTAATGCTTACAAATGCGCACTGGATGTTGATGAAAGGGTTAAATTGATAAATGGTCTCTGTGTGTTGTTTTCTGGATTGGTCAGTGATCATAACCCATAAATACTGAACATTCACTAGTGCTCACTGGACTGCCATATTGTACACACAAACCTGTACAGCATAAATCAGCCCACTATTCAAAGCAAGCTAGCATACTGTGCGGATCTATCTATGGTTAGTAGTGTGGGGATTTGTACGTTGCCTGTACGCCAATATGGTTAGTGCAGTGTACGCTAACCCATGGCCCATGCATACAAAACGCAGTATTGACATTCCTACTGTATAAGGCAGGTGGTCTATTGATGTGCATGGGAGGTTCATGCCTATTTATAGGACAGTATGTTCACATCTAACTATGATGGTTCATTTAGCCAGTTGTTCACTAAGTGCTCACTCACAATACTTACATGTGCTTAAATGTGTTTATTTGTATGTTTACATATATTTATATGCTGATGTACAGTACAGTATGTGATGTATTTAGGGCATATATGTTTCAGATAAAATAATATAATATAAACTTTTTACATCTAGCATGATGGTATTTAGCCAGTTATAATCACTAAGTGCTCACACAATAAATACTGTAAGTGTTTATAATGTCTTTGAATTGAATTGAATTTATTTCCACTTAAAAAAACACACATGAAATATACTAGTTGAATTGTGTGGGGGTGCCAATAGAAGCCAAAGGCTTGTCGTGAAAGGCTCCATAGTTTACATACATATAAAGCAAAAGATACATTTAACAATTTCATAATACAGAAAAAAAGAAGTTAAGTTAGTTTGAGATTTATCTTCAGTTCCAATGATTATAGTACATACATGTAGTTAATGATGTAGGTATATTTGTATGTACATGTATGTATACACATGCTCAGGTTTAGTATGTAATAATTACATAGTTTTGAGATGAAATTAAATTATAAAAAGTGTTTGCATCTAGGCATTCAAGCAGGAGGTGTCGCAAATAAGGCTCCGCTCCACTGAGCCCGTAGCGAAAGTACAATAATACGCCAACAGCGGTCTGTACTCAAACTTGAAGAAGAAGAAGAAGTTGATCACTAAGTGTGCGCACAAATGTATGTATACATTGTGCATATGTTTGATATTCAGTTCCAAAGAGTTAAGTTTGTACACATCCAATGATGAAAGTATAATTACAAGGGTAATTTTGAAGGTACAGGTGCATACACATTATGTACACCATGAACATGTATGTGATGACATAGGTACACATAGATTGAGATCAATGTGATACGCAAATATAAATAGAAACTTTTTTCATCTTTGAAGGATGACGGTTCATTTAGCCAGTTGATCACTAAGAGCACACATAATACATTTGTTTATAAATGTGTTAAATATTAAAGGGTACCACCACCCAAAAATAATATTCTTATCATAGAAAGGTAACATCTTTAGTATTCCATTCCATCAGCAAGTTCACAAAAATATGTTTTCAGAAAAAAATATATAATTGGAAAACGCATCACCATTCTGAAGCATGCGTTCATGCGTTCTGAATTGCGAAGACTAATGCGTGCGGAGCGAACAAATCGCCCGGGATTCTATTGCCTACAAGCGTACGCGTGAATAGCATTGGCGCACTCGCAAATGTTTGGCCCGTATGGAACTAGGAAATAGTAGTGGTTCCGTAAGTGGTGGAAATTAATTGCTTTGTTTATGAATTACATAACCCTTTGCAAAATGTTGGGTATCTATTTGATATCACAAAACGGTACCAAAACATATAATAATGTGTTGTTCTTTGCCTGGTGGTCCCCTTTAATGTTCAGTATCAAAGAGTATGTACATCCAATTATTATAGTACATACAATGTACATGTGGTTAATTCTCTAGGTATGTACGTACCATAGAAGTATGACTCCAACACTGCCGTTGTAGAACTAGAAGGTAAACTGTATTGTCCGTAGGTACCGTACCCCATAGCCTTTGTACATAAAACAATGGCGGGCTGACGGTCTTGTTTACGAGCAGTATTGAACGGAGGAAGTTCGTCACAAAACTGCATTGTGGGGAAATAATATGACAAAACAATAGGAATGTGCGTAAGGCGCGCACTTTACCAAGCGCACTCACACTGTACATTTTCTATGGCAAAGATGTCATTAGTGCGTACATTTGTGATTTTGCGCGCGATGAATTTGTAAACAATTTTTGCCCTTGACTGAGACGGTGATCCGTGTATGAAGGGCGACTCTTCTGCAAATATTGAGCAATCATAAACAGTATTTAACTCAAAATGTAACTAAAAAGTGGTCTTATTGATGTAGTAGAAAATGGCAACACAAATTGATTACGCTAGATAAAGAGGTGGTGAATATTTCACCGCTCAATGTGATGTATTTTATTATTTAATTCCAGATCAATTTCGAAATACACAGCCTGTCATACTTTTGATGACGTTTTGTGACGTAGCTAAACTGCTTCTAATCGCATGCATACCTAACCGTCATGGCGGCTGAGTTTACCCCCCCTGGTACGTACATAACGTGTACATATTTACATGAATGTGATAGAATTAAAGTGCATTGGTTGAGATCGAATAATTTTTTTCTTTTTTTTCTTCATCTAACCACAACGGTTCATTTAGCCAGTTGACCACTATGTGTACAAACCATACTTGTTAAAGATTGATCAATTGGATGTTCAGTTTCAAAGAATGAATTACATACATACGTACACATCAAATTATTGTATAGCACATAGTGTTTGGTTAATTTGTAGATCATGTACACACACACACACACACACATGACAATGTACTGCAATTGGTTATCACAATAAGCCTTGTGTCCGCCTTTTACAAATCGTCTTAACAGTTTCCAGTAGACAGATGAGGATGAATGTAACACCCACATAAAATTAAGAAAATTAAAAGTAAGAAATCCTAGCTTCAGCCAAGTTTTCATTTAAGATTTCATGGAGGATGCATGTAATTAAAGGAAGGGTGATTGATGCAGTGTTATAAACCAGAGCCAATCAATCTTTATAAACAAAAAGTGTAAGACACTTACACTTAAGACTACAACGTCGTCGTTAGTAAGAAATTCCTAACTTCAGCTAATTTTTCACTGAATAATTTATGGAGGATGCATATTTAATTAAAGTAAGGGAGTTTGATGCAGTGTTATAAACCAGGGCCAATCAATCCTTTTAAATGAAAAGTGCAAGACAGTTAAGACTTCAATGTTGTTAAGAATAAAATGAAGTGACCAAAATGAATGCATACACGTACAACATACCCTGACATGGCCTTTTACTGACCGTCTCTAAGTAAGATAAATCTATTCTACTGAGTTACTTAATAATTCATAGAGGATGCATTTAATTAAACTGAGGGTGATTGATGTATGGGAGAAGCTATCGATCCTCATACAGAGCCTCTAGTATAGGGAGGCAGTGAGGCCCAGTGTTGGGTGAAACAACATTGGCTCTGGACAGGAAGGTCATTTCTCCGTGGTTAGTATTGAAGGTGGTTTGGATTGCTCAATCGTACCTGCGGTGCCATCTTGCAAACACCCTGTGCACTGTGCAACAATGCAGGAATGAATTTTTAATTTCAGGTGGCTACTTTTCCAATCTGATGGATATCCAGAAATTTTGCACATAATTTACCCTATGGTAATTTTAGGGGCTACCTACTGATTTCAGGGGGCTATTTTGAAAATTAGGGGGCAAAATCGGTTACAGTCCGTTATTCCGAAGGTTCGTTATTCTGAAGGTCCGTTATTCCGAAGGTCCGTTATTTCGAAGGTTCGTTATTCCGAAGGTTCGTTATTCCGAAGGTTCGTTATTCCGAAGGTTCGTTGATCCGAAAATAAAATCGGGTTCGTTATTCCGAAAATTAAATCGGGCTTGTTATAATACTATAGTTTGTGTTTTGTTTATTTAATTTACAGCCTGCATTAAGCATTATATACCCCTCCCTCTTTCCCTCCCTTGGCCAGACCAATCAAACATTTAAGTTTATTTTATCTCTGAAATTATAGCATTATAACAAACCCAAATACATTTTCGGATTAACGAACCCGATTTCATTTTAGGAATAGCGAACCTTCGGAATAACGAACCCTCGGAATAACGGACCTTCGGAATAACGAACCTTCGGAATAATGCAACAAATGTTTCATTTTCGGATTAACGAACACTCAGGTATAGGAAATTTGCGTGTTCGGAATAACGAACCTTCGGAATAACGAACCGCACCCGCAAAATCAACCTCAGCCCCCATTTATTTTCTACCCTGCTGTGCAAAATACACGTAGTGCACACAAACTAGCCTAGTTGTGAATGTTAGGACCCTCTTCTCATCACCACTTATGACAATCTTTAAAGTTACTTTGTCGTCAAATTAGGAAATGTGTACAGAAAAGAACCATGTCTTCAGAACTTTGGATCGTGCATGAGTACAACTCTTATGCAACTCTATACAGTATATAACTTGCAGAGCCCATGGCGTGCGTATAACATGGTGCATCCCTATCAGTTCTTAGTGAAACCCCCTCTGATACGATGAAGCAGTCCCTTTAAAGGTATTTAGCTTCTTCATATTCAGATGCAAAAAACAACGTGAATTTTTACATCAGTTAGCTTTAAGTGAGGCCTGTAAAGTGTCAGATATTGCCCAAAATGACATTTTAGAATTAAATCCTGTACCAAAATCATTGTAAGAGATGTCCGAATGATGTGTGAAAGTTTAATTGAAAAAGAACACTGCTTTCCTGGTTAAAAAAGCGAAAATATGCGTCAGCTTTTACAACGGACGTTTATGAGGTTTATGACTGTTAACGCTTTTGAGCTGAATGATAGATATCGTCATACTAAAGGGGCATTTGAAAAAATCTAACCCTATTTTATTCTTCTATTACCATAAGCTAAACAACACGGTAGAAGAGAACCGTGGAAGCTCCAAGTAATTTTCGTGGAGTTAGACACTTTACAGGCCTCACTTTAATGCTGATGATAAATACAGCATTGCCCTTTTTGTTCAAAGCACACATCAACATTATTGATAAACTTGCTATGAAAGGGTTAAACACAAGCATGATGTTTCAATCTATTAATTGAATAATGCATGATTCATAAGAGGTGCGTGCGAAGCCAAGCAATGTGCCATTGGTTTGTCATGTTTGATGGGTATGTATATGCCATGAATAAAAGATGGAACCAACAAGTAGTTTGAGAGGTATCATCTTCTTTTGCAGCTTCTAGAATGTGCTTCTAAATGTGCACTGCATAAGGAAGAAATACCTGAACCCATTGCAGACAATTGGACTGTGATATAACACAAGTTGACATAGAACTGGCCATCTATATTTGGTGCTCAGTCTTCAATGTGTTGAAGTTTTATTGAGATTAAAAGAAAGCAAAGAAAATGGGATTCCAACGGGATTCCAACCCGAGATACATTTACTGGCTGTATTCTCATCAAGAGGGTTACATTATTGTAGGTTATTTCAGTCCATGGGGACAAATTTAAGACACTTTTGTAAATTCCACATAATTCAATAGACTAAGAACTTTTTGTTAAATGATGCAATTTTAATGTAGGGTTAATTAATCTACACGTTGTTGAGAATCTTGACGTAGATAAGTTCACATCTAAGCATGATTGGTAAGCTCGAACTTTGCACCTGTTGTTAGCAGCCACCTGTTTATAGCGCCAACCTGCTGAGAGTCGCCAACATATATGATCCCCTGCAGAAGAAAAATGATGTTATGAAACCTGTCTATAGAGGTCACCTGTCTACAGTTGCCATTTTTTGTGTCCTATAATTGTGGCAGACATGTTTTAGGTGAACAATCAAATTAAAACATACAAAAACATATGTCATAAGGATTCTTAGCTAAAAAGTCTGTATACACAAGCAGCAAACTATTGACTACAATTAAAAACCCTGGAACAAATATAGAATTACATAAAACATGTAAACCCCCCACCCCCCGTTTGCCCCTAGCGTGCCCCATAATAATAACTAAGCCATGCTACACCACTGCTTGTGTATGTAATTGGCTTCAGGTCACTTGTTCTTGCATCCAATCTCAAGCAGAAATCCTTGGGCATTGGGAGTGACATTTACAATGTAGGGTAATGCTGACAGTAGACATGGCCAGGCGGTCGTGGAAGTTCACTTTTTTGCATTTATGAAATTATAAATCTAAAAAAGAAAAATCCAAATTTAACCCCTTGCCCACGGGAACCGTGTGGGCTATGGAAATTGCAGAATCTCAAAGGGAATGGGTTAAGAGGCACTTTTCCTGGAAACTGGAAAACAGTGTGTATACTGAAGTAACCCCTTATCCAGCAGGGCTCCCACTTACCTTTTTTTATCAGTTGGCCGGTCGGGCCAGTGAAATAATTTCTTCCCCTTTTGTGGTGGCCTGAAAGAAAAATTTACTGGCCCAACATTTTATTTTATGAGTAAACTTTTTACTATTAAAAAATGATCACTCTTGATCCTTTGATAACCTGTGATTATAGAAGAAGGATGACATGGAAGAAAACAAGATTTTTCTAATATTGTCAATGTCGGGATGAAGAATCTGCTTGCCCGATCGGGGCCACCAAAATATGACTTTTATACATTTTTGCTGGCCCGAAGTGCAATTTCACTCAGGCTGTGGTCAATGGAGAATATATATTATAGGAACATCAATCAGTCCTGAACAGGTTAATGATATGCACTCATTCAATATGGATCCGTTACTGAAATACCGCGCAGGAGGTAGTGAAAAGAGATAGAGGCTATGTGTAGGTATATGAAATGCATGCATGATGATACTCTGTTCTTATTCATCCATACATGGATTCAGTGTAGTAGGCTCGATCACACAATAAAAGATATATTCATTTTATGCATGGTGTCAAGTAAATTTAATTATTTGAAGGTTAGTGAAATTAAAGTTATCATACACATTTTTGATAAATAGACTTACTGTGATGAAAGAAGATACTGTATCGATCTTAATTGCTATCTTTTTATCAACAAGTATTTGAGATTTGTAATAACCAATCTCAATATGATTGATACATGACTTGTATTATATATATAATTTTGTTGTTATATGATTTTATGATTGAAATGAATAAAATGAACTTGAACTTGAACAATGTATGGTTTAAAGTTTATTTAATATGTATTTCTTTATTTATTTGTAGGTAAATGTGATTATGAATCATTCTAGAGGAATATATTTTTTCTTGAAATAAAATACAACTTATCAATCTTAATTGCAATCTTTTTATCACAAATGCTTCATATTTGCATTTTGCCAATCTAGACGGATTGGAATTAAATTTTCACTGGAGTCAAATAACCAGAATATGGATTTCGTATTAGATATCTGAAATGGACTTTAGGGGACGAGTGACTTTATCCATTGGAAAAAAAGACAAAATAGATATAATATAATGAGAAGACCAAACATTTGCACAGCAATTTGTGAATGATACGCACTCTCTTTCAGCACTATCCATTACTAGAAGGCAGTGCGAATGGAAATGAATTGACAATGCTGGATGCAGTTTGATGCTCATTCTGCATGTAACTTTATATGGGCAGATAAGGGTTATCCATCCCTGTTCTATGTAAAAGATGCCGTTGAATTTCAGTTCATTTTCATTTTGTTTATGAACATATATATGGTGAAAAGGTGACAAATTGTAAAATTGTATTATATATTTAGTTATTTAAAAATAATAACTGAATACCCATTCTCAGTAAACTATGTTACGTTTTATTTGTTTTCTCCCTACATTGTATGTGTAGCGGTATGAAATTAAGGTGATAAATGGTTGACTTTAACTTGATTCATGATCTACGTTATAAGCTTTGCTCTTGGGTATATATATTGTAATTGATGGCTTGGCTACATACATGTATTACATGAGCTGCAGTAAACACATCCATCTCTTGACTCTGTAAAGATGCTAGTCCAGATTCAGGACGTGATTTGTGAACACTCGCCACCTAAATGCACACACCTATACGACTCAGAGCTAAACGGGCGCTATCGTTACGTCCGTAATTCCCCTTTCCTAGCTCCAAAATAACGTCCTGACGTTTCCGTGGGAATTGGGCGTGGAAAAAATCAACGGTTCGCAGCGCACGTCAATCATTATTCATGAGCAATGCAGCATTTTGTACACGATTGCCACACTCAGCGCGCTACGTCATAATGCCCGCAGCCAATCACGTTTGGCTAGTTGCCAGCTAATTAACATCATGCTTACGTTTCGCGGAGCAAGAGATACAGAATCGACCGAACCGTCTGCATGATCTAATATTACATAGGGCAGCTATCAGCTGAGTGAGCGATAACGGCAGCTATTGGCTGAGCTGAGCTAGATATGTGCAGGCGGTTCGGGCAGCGAACTATAAAGATGCATTCTAGCTTCAGTTAGTTTGTATTCTGTTGTAAGAATTATTTGTCGATGTATGATAATTTAACCCATTGAAAACCTATCAATCTGTTTCTATAGCTTCTGTAAATTTGTATTATGATATATTTTTTTTCTTTCTGTATGATAATTTCACCCATTGAAGACGTACCGATTTTGGTTTAACACCCATTCTCCATAGACCACAGCCCCAGTATATTTGGGACCAGTCCTGGGTCCCTGTAACATAAAAAGATTCATGATTAAATGTATGATTGATCAATTGATTGTAAGATTAATCATGTATCTTTATGTTACGGGGCCATAAGCAGGTTAAAGGGGACCACCAGGCAAAGAACAACACATTATTATATGTTTTGGTACCGTTTTGTGATATCAAATAGATACCCAACATTTTGCAAAGGGTTGTGTAATTCATAAACAAAGCAATTCATTTCCACCACTTACGGAACCACTACTATTTCCTGGTTCCATACGGGCCAAACATTTGCGAGTGCGCCAATGCTATTCATGCGTACGTTTGTAGACAATAGAATCCCGGGCGATTCGTTCGCTCTGCACACATTAGTCTTCGCAATTCAGACCGCATGAACACATGCATTAGAATGGTGATGCGTTTTCCAAATATATATCTTTTTTTCTGGAAACATATTTTTGTGAACTTGTTGATGGAATGGAATACTAAAGATCTATGTTACCTTTCTTTAATAAGAATTTTATTTTTGGGTGGTGGTACCCTTTAAGGTGATGAATTGTAAAGTAGAACTTATTCCCGCTCGTTAATCTTGACTCTTTGATATATATTGCGATTGAAGGCTAGAGGTGTAACATGAGCTGTTCCAAAGCTTTTATACATCTTGCTGTACAATGTGTCTCCCCTTAGTATAATGGAGCAACATTAGCTATCAGCTAATGGCACCAACTCAAAAAGCAGGAAGTAAGTATGCAATTTAGTAGTGAGAATATTCTCCATGGTGAGGCACAAAAAGGTCATAAACACTACATTTACATTTACAGTATGTTAACCTTAACTGGAGTGATTATTTAGACGTTGTTGTTTATGTACACATCAATAGAGATTACTGCAGTAAAGTGGTTAGTTGATTTTGACTGATACTGTAGTTATCTTTAACATTGATTAACCAGTATTTGGGCTTACCCTAAAATTCAGGATATCATACTGTACTATTTTAAGCCAGGGCTCACTAAATCCACATTCTAAATTATATTTCATGTAAACTACATGTAACTGAACAAATATATGTTGATCCAAATTGAAAACAATTTATTAACATCATACGGAAAAAAGAACAATCAGGGAAAGCCTAAGTGATGAAACCGAGAGGCCATTTTATAAAATTAAATGTGCAAAAAGTAATATTTAAGACATGTGGTACATGTTGTATAATATGAGAGGTACGCAGGTACAGTCTTGTGTGCTAGAAAATATAAACAAATTTGTACAAAGCTGAGTTCTAAAATGATGAGCCCTTTGTGAAATTTATATGAATAAACGTGAAATCAAGATGCGGTTCAAACGTGAGGTGTAAACATGCATAGTATACTAATACACCTGTGTGCATATACTTGCACATGTGCTTTAGGCTGGCTAAATGTATACTGCATCCTGAATTACGTATCACTATAACCGCAGCTGGCATTGTTGAGTGTATAATGGCAACTTATTGATGAGCGAGATCACGGATAACCTCATCTTTGTCTTATACACTGTCCTCCCGAGTCACTGCCAAGGGGTGATATTTATGGTGCAGTTGACATTTTTGTAGACGCGATCACGGCATAAGTATGGCAATAAACCTAAGTGATGCGCATGCATGCATAGGTCAGGTGTGCGTTTCCGTCTTCATGTGTATTGCAAACAACAGCATCGGCATGCTTTTGTTATTTATACACTATAGCTTAAAAGTACATCCAGATCAAGTGGTTCTTTGTTGTGAAAGGAAGTCCTTTTTCCTCTAGGCATTTCCCTATTTTAAGAACAGGATGTCAATATTTTGTCAACTATATGTTTTTGATAATCAACCAGATTGTGTCTATTGTTTTCATAATACATGAACAGTAGTCTCCACAATATGGGGTAAGTTTTAAAGGGGTACTGTTGTTAGAGAGGTAGGATTTGACCAAACATTTCTTATATTACTTTCTGTAATTTTCTCAACTTAGTTTGGTAAAAAATGCTTGAAAAAAAAACCTACCCAATTAAGCGGAGACCACTGAACTGCACCTTATTAAAGTGAAAGTTAACAAATCTGACAATGTTTAAGTATTACCTGATTAAAAATACAACTAAAATTTGATTTTTAATTTTAAAGCACTTTCCCCCATTTATGCAAGTAAACAAAAACAGATACTAATCAAGTTTCAATGCTACAAGGAAAAAAAAAACATTCTCTGTTTCTGACATCAGTGGACAACTCTAAAGCCCTGTGTGAGTCCAGAAAAGTACACAATTACATTTTCTGTGAAAGGCTCTGAATGGCATTTGACGTGGAATTACGCTAATTGGTTTATAGCACTGCCACTCTTCATTTTCTGAGGTTTCTCTGTCTGGGATTGGAAATTCTAATTCAGCTGTCCATTCTAAAGAAGTTGGTAGTGATTATAATATATGTAATAGTATGTTTTTGTTTTTTTGTTTTACTGATCATTTTATACAAAAATTTCCTTGCAATTATAAGATTAAAAAACAGTAATGCTTAAGGGAAAAAATTATGAAAGAAAATTGGTAATTCACAAATTATGAGTATATATCTGATAGTACAATGTTGAAACACAGAACATTTTACTGACCAGAATATGTTTACAATGTAGCTCCGAGTGCAAAAATATGACCATTTGATACATAACTCATTGATCAATATAAGCACTGTCCAATGGCTCATTTTCAACTAAAGATGTCTATAAAGTTGAAACACAGTTGTTTCATTTACCTCTCCTTAAATCTTGACATATTGAGGACAGAAAGAGATCAGGAGGTGGATATGTGACCATAATTATGACACGTAAATTGTGATAAATTATATATACAGTGTATTGAAGTACCCAGACAAGACATGTTTTCAGTAAGGGATGGGGATAGGTGATCAATACACACTGTCCTATGGCTCATATCCTGATCAATACAGGAATGTCATTAGGCCTGGTGACCCATCTCCATTAAGTGTATCCATAATTACGTATGTATTATAGGCCTATGCCTCACAGATGTGCCAGGTACCATACGTTCTAATATTGATGCGGAATAATGAATTATCCTTCTTCATGAATTCATGAATTCTGAATAAAGTGCAGTCGACTCGCATTATGACAAACCCTGGCTTTCCCTAATTGAAAGTGTGAACACTGTGGTTCATATTGTGAATACAATGTGTTGTACAGTGTGAAAGCTTCAATTGATTTTAACAATGGGAACACTGTTTTACAGTGTGAACACACTGTTTCACCTTTCTTTCTTTTATTTCAATTTCTTACAGCGCATAGAGACATATATGTGATATGCGCGTTATAAATATATTATTATTATTATTACTTTACACAATGAGATTTGCATTGTGACACTGTTTCTTTACAAATACAATGAGAAAATCTAAGATTTGGGACCATAAAATTACCCTTGTTATGTTGACCTTTGGCATATCAGTGTTTTTTTTTAATAAAAGGGGTCCATCTGGACAATGGACTTTGTTCTGTATAATGGACTTTATTTTGACTGAAATGTTCAAATTCATTTAAGTACTATTTCAGAAATGATATTCTTCTGATAATGATTGTCAGAATGATATTTACTGCACATTTAGTGTGTATCAGTAGCTGATGGTAAAAATGCGTGGAAAATATAACGGTTTATAAACTGTAATATCTCCCACGCATTTATACCATCAGCTACATGTAGTACTACCCACTATTCAATACTTCCCACTTCTCAGACTTCTAGGCTAAACTGCCATTTAAATTGGTGCATGGCAATTTAAATTCACATTATTAGGGCTTGGGGAGAATTAGGTCAGAACATATTTCATTTGCCACATAATGAGAGTTTGACATTATCACAGCACTATCATTGGACTGTCAAAGACTGTAAGGAATACAGTTCAGATGCGATCAATTCTAAGCTGTCATAAAGCAAGGCTCCACACTTACCTTTTTTGTCAGAGAAATAATTTCTTCCCCATTTCTGGTGGCTCGAAAGAAAAATGTACTGGCTCGAAAATGTATTTCATGAGGAAACTTTTTACTATTCAATATATCACTCTTTCCTGATCAAACCTGTGATTATAGATGAAGCATGACATTAGAGAATACAAGATTTTTCTAATTTTGTCCATGTCGGGTTGAAAATCTGCTTGCCCGATCAGGCCACCAAAATATGACTTTTATACCTTTTTGCTGGCCCGAAGTGCAATTTCACTGGCCCAATTAAAAATAATTGATGAATGTTTAAAGACAATCTACCAGACTTGATTCTGTTTTAAAGTTCTTCTTTGACTATATACTACAGCGCATGTTTATAAGTTTATTTCTTGCAGTGCAATGCGATAAATATAGCGCTGAAATTGATCTGATTTGGAGATTGGTGTTGTGAATTTGAGTAATTGAATACTAATATTGAAATGTTGCGACATCCATAGTCCATGCAATCACTGCAATCAGTTTAGAAGTTGTTCATAATTGACAATACTGCAAGTTCACTGTGATAAGCATTGGTGATTGGTGTTGGGAATAAAGTAATTGAATAATAATATTGAAACGTTGAGACATCTTTAATATATATGAATTCACCCCAGCCATGGTACCTTAGGGCACACCTACGCACTAGTCAGGCATGGAGGTATTATTACACCAGTCTTCAACACATTGTCAATGTTCCACATCATGCCCATATGATAACATCACCCTGAGAGGTTTATATTCTGGCTTCAGATTTTAATTAACATGACTGTAATGAAGTCATGCTTCCTTGAGAAAATTCTATGTTCATTTGTGTCTCTGTTTTGCATCCATTATAATGTACAAAATGTTGTTGAAATGTTACATAAATTAAGGTTATTTTAGAAATGCCTCATTATTCGGTATAATCCAGTATCTTAATGTTTAGGATCTTTGAGATGAATGTTGAATTTTGTTCAAATAATACTTCAAATGACTATAAAGGGATCCATTCAATTTGTCAAATTCAACCAAAATCACTTGGAAGGTCTCACACTTCTCTCGCACATTGTTGTTTGGCGTATGGTAACAGAATAATGAAATGAGTTTTGATCTGTCAAATGTCTTTCTAATTATGGAGATATTTAAGTTTGAATTTCGAAAGCGTTTCGGAATACTTTTCGATCCATAGCATCCAAATTCGGATACTTCACACGAACGATCAGGGATAAAATTTGACATCAATTTTCACGTTTCCACTCGCTAAACATTGTTATTTTTCTATGAAAACAATGTAGAATCTAACAATAATTTTGTTATATGATTGAAATTCATATTTAATTCAAATTTGAATAAATGAACGTATTCAGGCATGAAATCACTGCATGGCACCTTGGGGCATACGTCCACCCACTCGTTAAGTGTAGACATTATTTCATCATCATGCCAGTCTTCAACTCATTGTCACGCCCATATGATCACCCCTGAGCTGTTATCATTCAGCTGGCTTCAGATTTTCATTAACACAACTATGTATGAATCCATGCTTCCTTGGTTCAATAGAATTCCATGTTCATGTGTTCTCTATGTTGCATCCATTGTTTTTACAATTTTGTTGCAATATCCAAATAGATTAAGGTCATTTTTAGAAAGGCCTCAGTTTAATCTATTATCTTAATGTCTAAGTTCTTTTAGACGAATGATGAAGTTTTTCAAATAATACTTTAAAATAATTAAAGTGATCCATTAAATTTGTCAAATTCAACCAATATCAAAGTTTGAAGCTTTCACATTTCGCTTGTACATTGTTGCTTGGCTTATGGTAACAGAAGAATGAAATGAGTTATTATTTTTCAAATATCTCCCTAAATATGGAGATATTTGAGTTTGAATTGGAAAGCATTTCAGAATGCTTTTCGATCCATAGTATCCGAATTGGGATACTTCACACAAATGATCAGGGATAAAATCTGATGTCAATTTGGTTCACTAGCTTAATTAACATAGACCTCTTCTATGACAAAATCACATATCATTCATAAGAATCCAATAATGATATTGCTATATGATTGAAATCTCAAATATCACATTTGCAAAAATATTATAAAGCTAATGGATCACTTAAATTTAATAACTGATATTTCTAAATGAAAGCATTCAGACATTCCTCGAGTCCATGAAATCACAGCATGGCACTTTAGGGCATAGCCACCCACTCGTTAAGTGAAGACATTATTTCATCATCATGCCAATATCCAACACATTGTCACTGTTCCACATCACGCCCATATGATCACCCCTGAGCTGTTATCATACTGCCTTTAGGTTTTAATTAATACCCCTTAAAGAACCAGTCAGACTCTTGCTGTATAATTCTGTTTTCATTTAAATTATAGTGAGTTTGTATGTGTTAATCACACATGTTACTAGTAGACATGTTTCATTATCACCTAAGCTTCAACACGTTACCATTGTTCTACATCACACCCATGCGATAAACGCTTGATCTGTTATCATAGAGGAACGATTCTTATTTTAATAAATGCCCCAGTTTGGCTTGAGTAAAGTTATTTGAACTAAATTTGCGGGTGTTGACTTTTGTAAGAGATTTCACCAATATAAATTTTCATATTAAGAAATCTACACATTCAAGAAATATACTGGAATGGCTTTTAAATAATTCTGATTATCTCAATATTGAATGTTTATTTTAAGAAAAGAAATCACACTAATGAATTTTGAACAAAAATGGTTGAATCTTTCATGTGTTCAGCATAGTGCCCTGTTGTGTTAACGGCTGCTAGTTGAATAAAAATAGCCTGCTAAATAAATTAAGATTTCTTTCTATCATTCAAACATAAGTGTATGATAGCTATCATATCAATGATCACATGCAAGTTTTAGCCATTTTAATTACATTTTACAAGAACTGTTCTTCCCCTTTTAATAACCCTAATCCCACTGGGGGGGGGGGGGGGGCATTTTGGCCCCCCCTGTCGTTTTTTTCGACGTGCATCTAGACTGATTGGAATTTCACGTTCAATCTTCATGACTCTTTTCTCTCAAGTCTCCCGCATGTTTTGATATATAATTCACCCCGGTCGGACATGTAGAACTGATTTTAGGGGTCGATAATTGCTCAACCGTCACAAAAAATGAAATTTTTGTACAGGTTTCTATGTAATTCATATATCCGATGCTATGTAAACTCCAAATCTCTTATAATTGTTCCATTGAATTATAATTTTGATTATTTATTTGTTATTAGTTTAATTCATACACTTCAGAGATAAATTCTTCTAAAAAAAACAAAACAATAAAAACAATAAAATACATAAGAATGAAAACAATGTGGGTAATCCGGGAATACTAATTTGCATATTTGCATAATTTATGCAAATATAGTGATATATTTTATCACCATAAAAAACATGGATATGATGAATTACATCATTTGAAAGTATTTTTACAGAAAACCTGAAGAAATCCTGTAGTTTCTCTTGATTTTAGATGAAAATCCCAATTTTCCCCCAAATTCGTCAAAAATTTGCATATTCAAAATTTTAATTAATTATTAAAAAAACAAATAATTGTCCAATTTGTTTTTATTTTAAATTCTTATTCTACTTGACTTGTTTTACATATGTGCCAATTTTCAAGTCAATCAATCCATTCGTTGCCGAGATTGGATGGGGGGGGGCCAAAATGCCCCCCCCCCCCCCCCCCCCAGTGGACTCAAGTCCCCAAAATAACCCAGTGGGATTAGGGTTAATGTTATTCAACCCAGCTTTGAGAATCCAGGCCTTTGTGTCTTTGTCTGTTATCTACAGTAGATATCGAAGTCTCGATCGCTGCATTTATCTTTGAATTACTTTGATATAGTCACTTCACTTTTTAAGTGGACTTTCTACTTTTCATTTGAATATCTCTTTTCCCTTTTCCTGTCCTTTTTTATATCATTGAATCAATTTCATTTATTTGTTATTTGCTTCATTAAAACAATTATTTGGTCGTTTTCATTAGGTTATTGATTTT
Organism: Echinarachnius parma; assembly: GCA_037951105.1. Lineage (NCBI taxonomy): Eukaryota > Metazoa > Echinodermata > Echinoidea > Clypeasteroida > Echinarachniidae > Echinarachnius > Echinarachnius parma. The sequence continues at coordinate 28,760 of JBAMJV010004747.1, forward strand.
CTCCTTGTATAGCTGTTTTTCGATTTCATTGTTTTTCTTTGTAGAAGGAGTTTTTCATAATGGACACATTAGGGTGTGTTAACCCTTTGCCCATGATATTTCCATTTTCCATAGAGTTAGCACATTGCGCACCAGGTTCCTGTGTTGAATGGGTACAAAACAAAATGACCTTTCCATATTACAGTAAAGAGAGAGTTAAGATGTAAAGTGAGAACATTCTGGGCTTTTATGATTCTTGTCATTTTGAGGAAATAGTGCAGAAAATGTATTCCCCATAGACCTGCCAAGAAAATGGAGTAATGAGATTTTAGGTTCAGTTGGTAAAGTTTCTAGGCATTTTATTTCATCTGTGTAAATGCAATTACAGAATAATGTGGTATTCACTATTTTACTTAATTTCTTTTTTTAGTTCAGTTGCTTTACATGATACCTATCTTTCAATTTTGTTATGCCTCATGGTGCAATTTGCAATGTATAGAACAGTCTGAACTTTCTTGAATCGTGTTATCTTGAGCAAGAAATGCAAAATGAATTATATGTTTCCCAGTGGACGTACTTTAATAAGGAATTGGGTAATGAGATTTTTGGTACAGTTGTTAACGTTTCGAGGCATTGTACTTCCTCTCGGGGGAATGCAATTATGAATATGTTATGAATTATAATGTAATTTTGTTTTTGCTCACTTCTATAGTTCAGTTGCCTATCAAGTATTTTCTTTTAAATGTTATTTTGTTATAATTGACAGTGTAGAAGGGTCTCCATGAGCGTTCTTGAATCATGTAATTCAGAGAAATAAATGCAAAATGTTAAAGTTTGCATGATCCACCATGGGCCTGCTTGAGGAATAGAGAAATGAGATTGATGTTTATGTTGTTGATATTATTTCACATCTTATGTTTTGGAAAGAGATCTCCATTTAACAGTGTTAAGATTATTTGGTTTAGTTTTTGAATTTTCAACTTTGTTCTCTTGTCATTTACACTGTAAAGCATGCAGTCTGCGCTTTCTAAAATCTTGTTATTTAGGACAAGAAATGCCAAGTAAATTGCACGATTCCCCATGGATGTGCCCGACAAATAGAGTAATGAGATTTTGGGTTTAGTTATTAATGTTACTAGGCATGATACCGTGCCCTAGAAACAAACATTACGTACTTGTAGACAAGTGTCGCCTCATTTTTTTTGTCAGTTCAGTTTCTTAATCTATTTTTTTTACTCTAGTTGTTTTCCCACTTCACTATTTCCTTTTTGTCTTCAAATAACGATATTCCCAAGATAATTATGTAATGGAAAGAAGAAGACTCTAGATACAAAATGACCACAAACACGTAAACTAACTAACATGGATACAGACATGCACATTCTTGCAAGCACATACAAACACACACAATTAGTTATTCACACATCCACACATGATACAAACAAGTGCAGAGGGACATGATTATCATTATTTGCGCTTTGTGTTATGTGCTCTCTAAAAGCTGTTCATTGTAAGTGCTACTAGTACATCAATCAAGTGATGGCAACAAATAATGTGAATATACTCTCATATAAACATTATACAGGCAATGACAATCAATGGCACCCGTACACAATGTACACAGACATACACAAATGCCAAATTATAAGTGATGTGGCCAGGCGTACATGTATTTACGCAAACCAGAGCCTCCTATTACGTAAACAATCGTTGACAGATGAGCCGGTGTTCGTCTGTGAATTAACTCTCATCAACAATCGGTAATAAGGATCGATAAAAGTCCAGCAAAAATCAGAGGTACCCATTCACCATAGGCCTGCATACATTTGTATGTGTGCATACATTCTTGTGTGGTGTGCTCTTTGCACTAGTTACTAATCAACATGACAAATAAAAAGGTATTTAAAACGTGGATTATGGATAGATTAATGATAATGTGGATAGATTTCAACTAAATCTGACAAAATCACATGAAATGTTTACCAAATCTTCAAAGTTTACAAAGTGGATAAATAGCAATAGTGGAGGCATATACATGTACGTTGATAAATAGAACTGATGGAGGTATTTATGTGGATGAATAGCAATGGTGCAGGCATGTACATATATATGTTGATTAATATAAATAATGGAGGCATATATATACTGTATATCATATATGTTGATAAATAGAAATGGTGGAGGCATATAAAAAGATGATCAATAGAAATGATGGAGGCATATATACATACACATACAGTACATGAGAATAAATCATATAAATGAAGTGGTGGGACCACTTGTTGTCTCCGTAAATAGCGTGGCACTGAGATAAATTACACACGGTTGACATATGCCTGTTCATCAGTAGCTTGATTATCTGTGGATTGGCCGGTCGGCCATCACTTTCATTTGCTGAATTCAGGGACGCATCATTTACCTCTTGGCTCGCCAGGGCCAGAGAAATTTAACCCTTACTTTAATTGGAGCAGCTTATGCAAAAAAAAATATTTGCATATTATTTAAGAGTTAAAAAAAAATATATATCTGTGTGTGTGTGTAGGTATGCCAATGTATAAAAATAAACACTTTTATTTAGATAGATTAGCATACCTACCCATGCCTGGAATATGCATGCATAAAGCCTCTGAGAGAGATGTGTTCATTTTGTTCATTAAATAACAGCTGCCTATATATGGTATATCAATTAATCGCCATCACAGGAAGAAACATGTAATTACCCATTGGAAACTTTACAGGGAACCAACACCCCAACATTTAAATTCTTATATTGAAGGAAAGGTAATTGCATTGTTCATGAATTACACAAACCTTTGCAAAGTGTTGGACCTCTATTTAATATCAAACAACGGTAGCAAAACATATAAGCCTGTGTTGTCTTTGCGTGGTTGTCCCCTTTAATTGTTGGTATGACATGCGTAGATTCCAGCTCGAGTTTTATTAAGACCAGTCCTAATGATAATTGATTAATTTGGTTGATAATTGAAAATTAATTGGAAAGATACCAACAGTCCTCCATAGGACTCTCTAACCCCTCCCTTCAATACATGATGCTACTGCAACCCTACTGTCATGTCGATACATATAAATCACCATGGAAGCCGATACTTATATATTATACAATATTTAATTGAAAGTTGTTAAACTGTAATGATTAATCACCATAACTGCACGCAACATAATTATCAACTTACACATTACTAGAAGCACATATTGGAGGATACTTCACACACAGTGTCTACATTATGTAGAGCTCTACAGTTACTCTGGCTTAATCAGAGCCAATGTATTTATTTCATATTGTTAAATCATTGAAAGCTATCTGACAGTTAATACTCATCATTGTATTTGATATATGTATATTATTAACTCATGAATGCAAGAATACACTGCACACACTCACAAACACACACACAGTCCACAAGAATACATGCACACAAAATCATTATTGGTACAATTTCTCTTGCGTGATCAGAGCTAATATATTATATTTTTATTGTAAAAAGATGTCTGGTGATTAATCATCATTACTGCTGGCAGCAATTAATTGATGCTCTCTCTCTGGGGATCTCAGTGATTAAAACTGCTTTTACAATGAAATTAAATGCATACTAGTATAGAGTAACTGCTTCCAATTAATCACTGGATGAAGCAAGTTATTTCAGCATCAGTCACGATATGTCCTACATCATATTCTATGCTATTTATAAAAACAAGTCGTCAGTTGAGAAAGAGAACGGCGCTAAGACACTTTTTGTTCTTTGTAGATTATCTTATTTACATATTTGGACCCGTGTAGAAACTGAATTACGTACTCTTTACTTTTCGATAAATTTTCCTAAATTTTGAACTAACTATTATTTGAAAATTTGGTGTCACATAGAGAAAGCTCCGACCTACAAGATGGTTTGCTTAACTCAGTCCAGCCAAAAATAACAACACATTTCTCATTCTCACCCGACAATAATGTATGCAGAACTTTGCAGTATGCCCTACTTTTTATTCATCAGAAATATAATTGATCTGATCATTATACAAATGAATTTCCTATGAAATTGCAGTTAAATGCAATCTTCCAAGTGACTATATCAAACTGCTTTGTTCTGTTGTGTCAGTTGGGCAACTGCTTGGTTACTGACATGTGTTTAGAGTAGAGTATTTAAGTAATCCGGTGTGCCATTTTGGTTAATTTTGATGGACAGGATTTTAAGATATGATCATGTGAAAAATTATAAGTTTCTTTTTGGGCCCAGTGTATTTGTCTTTGACTTGTATTTGTCTTTGACAAACATTAATTTGTAAATGGTTTTATTTTACCTCATAGGAGCAATTAAGAAAAAACATTGAAGAACTTACAGATCAACTCACCATATAGCTAGAATCATGGTCCAATACCATCAAATACCACCAATAATGGGGTACTCTAATAATCAGAATACCCTTTCCACCACTCACACTTCCTGAATATTTCACTAATCAGTTGTATGATTTGCTCCTTCATCACTGCAGCAATTTCTCAGAACCATCCAAGAGCTGAAAGATCAACTCAACAAGCAGCGTGACCATAGTCAGAGACATTCTTCCGACGCCACCGACGGCGTGGTACAAAATGGCGGAACCACCACCACCACCACCTCTTTGTCCTCCGGTGCCAGTACGACGGGGGCGATGTCGTCTCACGAGGCGCAGGGGCTGCGAGCGGATCGGGAACGGGCCACGAGAGAGGCGTTCCTGCTTCGTAAGACGCTTGAAGAGATGGACCTGCGGATAGAGACCCAGAAACAGACCTTAGGTGCCAGAGAGGAGAGCATCAAGAAACTCCTAGAGATGCTGCAGAGCAAAGGTATGACAGAATTCAACTTGCTTTATAAATGTCTGTTTGTTTGTTTAGATTGCCACATTTATACATTTATAATTAACAATGCAATAATCCTTTAGAAATTGAGACAGAAAACAAATTATACATTTGTGTATAATTAACAAAATGCTTCAATTGATCTTGGAGTGAGTGGCAGCCTTATAATGACTTACTATGAATACATTCATAATTACAATTATTATTTTCATTATTCCCATCATTTTTTGGGCCATGATCATAAATTGCTGTAAAGAAAAACCTATTTAAGATCCAATTTATGCATTTTTGTTTGAAACCCATAGTATGATCTTTTATTATTGTCTCTCTTTTCTCTATAGTGCAAAGGGGCATGCTTAATCGCTATGTGTTTAATATGCGCTTTATAAAAGTTGCTTTTTATTATTATTATTATGACTTTCGTAATAATGATTGTTTTGATGACAGGTCTAAGCACCAAGAAACTGGAAGTAGACCAGGTGGAGATGGATCGGATGCGAGCCAGACTGGTGGAGTCAGAGGCGCGTCTCATCAAGATGCAGAAACGCATGGAGTCAAAGGACAGAGAGGTATTGGTTTTGATGATAATAATAATAATAGACATTTATAGAGCGTAAATTGCAATGAGCCTCTAAGCGTTATTATTATTACCCCGGTCAACGGATAAACACTTGAATCATTCCTGCATACAAAGTGCACAATTTCCACTCCCTGGGAAGTTTTCCAGCCAGTCACTTGTCACTTGTTGTTGTTTTTATGTTTTTGGTGTAACGTATGTCTGTGGTTATTTGTCTGTTTTGTATGCTAGTTTGTTCACTTATTTATAGTTTCATTGTGTGTCTGTGTGCTGGTGTTGTTTTATATTTATGTGTAAGTATGATTATTTGTGTGGCATATAATGTATGCAGGTGGGGCTGTTGGTTGTGTGTTTGTGTGTATGTGTGTGTGTGTGTATGCGTGTTTGTGTGTGTGTTGTCTTGTATCTATGTGTAAGTTTCACTCTTTATCTGTGCATATATTGTGATTTGGGGCTATTTTACCTTGTTTTGTATCTATGTTTTAGTATGGTCCATATCTTTTTTACATACTTGAGGTTGCTAATTAGTAGTTGTTGTTTAATACCTAAATTTAGACTAAAATACAGCCATCTTACTTTTGATAAAGTTGGAGACAAACACCTGCATCTCTTGCGATGCACAATATGTCTGGATGTATGGCCCGATGCCGACATATATTACTGTGAGTGAGGTTTATGTTGATTAGATTTGTGGTTTATAGGCCTCTCGATATATTGATGAATGGAGTATGTTGCTTACGATCATATAGGCAGTCAAACATGAGGAAAATATCACATGGCCTGTGCAGAATGCCAATGTGTTTCCTATTTAATACATTGCTTTTGTCCCATGTTTATGGATATACATGTACACAGAAGTATTCAAAATTGTCTCTTGCATATTCTCTGTTGTAAAGGTGTACAATTGTCAGGTATTTTCCAGTATTAACAGAAATGTCATTGGGCCACTAAAACTTTACCAAATCCAAATTTAACTTGCATGTCTAGGCAACCAATTATGTAAGACATTTTTATGTATTTGTTTTTTAGGCCACCCATTTATGATTTGAGACAGCAAATATGAAAAAGTCTTTGCTCACTTGCTCGAGGCACCGTCAACAAGTATATTAGATATGGAAATGTTCTCTTTATGTACATATATGATGCATCATTATAGTGTGAGTATATATTAGATTATTTGTTACAATTACAGTCATGGTATCTGACTTGATAATTTATTATCGACAGGTAAGCTTATATTTGATAGCCAGACAAAAATCATTCGGGGGAGGTGGATTGAAAGCGTTACTGCTGCAGAACTGGGCTTGTTTATAATTTGGGAATATGAAAATCGTGCTATATAAATTTTTGATGAGCGGGGGGAACACACTAGCGACAGGAAATGAGAGTAAGGTAACTGATGCCCGTGTAAAGTATATTCTGTAATATTAATCCCAACCTCCATACAAAAAGTGGGTCGAGGGAATAGGAGTAAAAGGGCAACTGATGCTAATTTTTGGAGGATATGATACTGTTGGTGAATACATAAAATAGAACATGGATAAGGCCATGAAAAATAAATGGTTGGATTGGCGTAACCCGCCCGCCCCTAAAAATACCGGCGCTAATGCACGCCGACCCTAGAGGTTTTTTGTGAATTTTATTTAAAAAATAAAAAATGAGAAAATAAAAAAATAAAAAAATAAAAAATTGCAATATAATTTGCAATTGCGATGTGTTATGTGTGTGTTTTTGTGTATTTGTGCGAGAAAAAGAAAGAAAAAAAAACAGAAAAAAAAATCCCTACCGACCTACCCTAATTTTTGGTTGCCCGTTACTCCAATCAAACAAATTTTTTTGGGGGGCCTAAGGGTGATGAAGGGTTGTAAGTATTTGAATTTAATAGTACTAAATTCTAGTTATTCTTTTTATTAATTAATTCAAATTTTATTAACACTCTTCATAAAAACATTACAATGTAAAATATACATGCCAAGGTGACATTACACAGTAAAATACAAATACAAATACATATACAAATATAAATTATGGGAGTGTTTGGAGTAGGCAGAAAGGAGGGAATTCCTTATATGAAAGCCTACCCCATGGTACAGATACTAAACAGACAAAACATACGATAAAAACACACTAAGTTACAAGAGGGTCAAAATTGCCTTTACTGATTACATGTACTATAATTATTTAATAAAAATTGTTTATATTTTATTTTAAAAAGATTGAGAGTTTTGCTAAATTTTATTTCAGGAGGTATACTATTCCATATAACAGGACCTTGAAAAAAGAAAGAGTTTTTCATACATGTAGTTCGTATTTTGGGGAGATGGTAATTTGAGGCATTTCTAGTATTGTAATTGTGCACATCGAGATTCAAATCAAAGCATGTCAATAAAAATGATGGCAATAATCTATTATAACATTAATACATTAAAACTGCAATATAACATTTTCCCATATCATTTGCATTCAATATTCGAAGTTCATAAAATAAAGGATTGGAATGAGCACAATATTGCGAATGAGTAATAATTTGTACTGCTTTCTTTTGGAGTTTAAGTAGCCTATCCATATCACTTTTATTAAAATTTGCCCATACAGTTATACAATAATTCAAATATGGCGTTATTAAAGTATGATATAACATTTTTAGAATATTTAAAGGATAAAATTGAACTTTATATAAAACACCAATATTTTTAGCAATTTTATTGCACACTGCATTTATATGATCACACCATTTCAATTTATGATTTATTACAACACCTAAGAACTTCAAACTATTTACACGTTCAAAAGAATAATCTTTTACTCTTAAATTTACATTATTCAAATCAATATTTCTATTTGTAAAAACCATAAACTTTGTTTTATCATAATTTACAACCAATTTATTATTTAAAAACCAATTAAAAAGTTTTAAAATTTCCTGGTGAAACACATTTTGTAAAACCTGAGGATCAGAATGAGACATAAAAGCAGTTGTATCATCGGCAAATAAAATAAGTTTTAGCTTGTCAGTAATATTGCACATGTCATTAACATAGATAATAAATAAGAGAGGTCCAAGGATGGACCCTTGTGGCACACCGCATCTCAGTATTTTTTTATCAGACTTAACATTGTTTATTTGTACAAATTGATTTCTGTTGTCTAAATAACTCTTAAACCATTGTAAAATAACTCCACGTATACCATAATAATATAACTTTTTAAACAAAATTTTTGGAGGGTTGGTGGGATGGCCTCTCAACCTCTCAACTTCACTCTGGTCAAACCCAAAGTTTACCCTTTTAGGTAGAGGTCTTTCGGGATATCTTCAAGGTTCAAGAGGGAGGAAGTCTCTAAACAGATGTAGCAATGAGTATTCCTATCATGCTTGATTTGCCACTCTCTCCACTTCAGAAATCAGTTGGGCGAGTTAGACTAGAAAGGCAACTGATGCAGATCTTGGCCGTATGTTGTCATTAGGGAATGAAGGAACATCCATGGGGATATCCAGAATCCAGAAGGTCTGGGCAGCCCCTTAATTGTGCCCTTCTTACACGGGCTCTGCCTAATGACAGAAACCAACTGATATTACCCCACCCCCAGACAACAACCATCAGTTGATAGAGTTGGACCTAGAAGGGTAACTGGTGTAAATCTTGGTCATTTAACCGTCATTCGGGAATGAAGGGTTATCCAGAATCCAGGAGGCCTGGGCAGCCCCTTGTGTCCTGCTTATAAATGCTGGCTCTGCCCAATGCTAGACAGCAACTGATATTACCCCACCCCCAGACGGAAAAACATCAGTTGATGGAGTCAGACCTAGAAGGGTAACTGATGCAAATCTTGGCCGCTCCATGTCATTTGGGAATGAGAAAATGCAGCCATGCGTCCTGTGACTGTGCATCTCTGCATGAAGCGAATGATGGTAGGGAGGCCCATTGAATGTTGTGTTGACATTGAGAGAGTGTGTAAACGAGGAGCATGTTTCACCCTTAATTATCTCCTTTTCTCTTGCTTGTAATGTATTACAATTTCACATGTGTCAAGAAGTGCTTGTCGATATTCAATGCCCAAAGTTTGAGTAAAATTGGTTCATGCATTTACGAGATAATAGCTTTTGAAAATTGATAGATAATCCCATCTGACCCAATATCCGCATCCTTTGTTCCCGTGTGGTGCGGCCCAGACGTAGTAATTGACTCATTCATTCACGCTGTTGGCTTCGCACTGAGATCGTTGCGTAATATTGCGTGAATGAAAACTATTTTTTGATTGGCTTTCCTGGCGTATCCAATTAGTAAACAACCAATCACAGTCGATATTCCTTAAATAGATACTTCAGATTTCTTGTTTACATCTGCAAATTTTGTAAACACTTGAGCTTTCAGCTTTTGTTGGTCGTTCAACTCGGACGTGTTTTTACGACCTGTTATTTCACCTATAACTTTGTTATCGTTATAGTTGATTCACTGCCCTTTTTACAGAACATTGATCATAGTTTTGTTTCATATCTGTAAAATTTTTATATGATTTGGATAATCGACCGTTGAGTAATTTGGAAAAAGAAAATTGCATTTTCATCGGATTGCATCAGGATTGCGAGCATCAGCCCGCACTGAACACCATGGCTGACGTACGGCGGCCGATTTCGGTAAGTAAAATTGAGTCAAAATATATTGAAATTTCCGTCTTATAAAGTCATGATAAGTCGCTATAATTATGATTGTGATCACTGATGTGTAATTGTTATTATCTTGATTAACAATTAGTGACAATTTTGCAGATATTTTCGAAGAAATGTGGAAGTTTAACGCGATGTGCAATTCTACACATGTTGCATTCACAAACATGCAGCGCACAATAGTGAACTTTGTCATGTTGAACAAATCAGATCGAATCGGTAGCCATTTTGCAGCCGTAAATTACTCATTTTAGATATAAAATTTCAGCTTGCCCTTTTCATGGCTTGTAGAATATTAACTTTTGAACGGAAAAATTAACATCTTATTATTTTTCAATTAGTATATTTTGAGTATTCTTACGTTTTTTTGACTAATGTTATTCGAACGAAAGAGTGTTGGCGCCCGTCGTTTCGTTTTGCACGTAAAGCGCTATCCTTGCATTGGCGGCCGTGTGATCTGATTGTTTACTTATACAACATGACATGCACATGCTGTGGTGATCGCTATAGTGCAAAGCTATGTATTGCCTTCCGGTAATTTGTGGCCGGGAAAAAACATGAACAAAATCGTACCTGAGTTTACTTTTTTACCTGAATATTTACACGACTCAAAAAATGGGATCATTATCTACATGATCCAGGGTCGATTTAGTTTGGATGGGCAAACAAATCGGAAATATCGGCACTTTTTTGGGCCACAGCTGACTAAGCTGTGTGATAGTCCCGAGTCCAAAATGACTGATATACACTTTATGTACTAACAGTGCAAGTGCGAGTATTCGGTAGCGCACTTGCACTGTTAGTATATACAATGTAAATCTGCCATTTTAGATTTCGGACTTTCCCACAGTTGTCTCTAAAAAAGTGCCAATATTTGCGAATGTTTTGCCCATCCGGACTAAATCGACCCTGGATAATGAAGATGATGATCCTATTTTCATAGGCGTCAAAATAATCATGTAAAAAAATTAATTCTGGAACAATTTCGTTCATGTTTTTTGTCGACCGAAAATGGTTAAAAGGCATTAACGTAGCTTTGAACTATAGCGTTAGCCTCAGGAATGAAATTTGTAATAATTGACAACAATGACCAATGTGATCTGCATGGTATTCATGCGATGTTAATAATATTCCATATTTATTGAACACGTTTAATGAAAAAGATATATTTTACAAGCATGATTTTAATTTAAATTTTTTTCAAAAACTTCATTTCAATTTTGATGAACAGCGTCTCCATCTTCACTCTCTTCATCCTGTAACTGATGAGACTTCATATCTGTTTGCCTTCATCGGCATCGCTCTGGATGAAGTCACCGCCACCGGTCTTCCTCTTCGAGATGCGAGTGAAATTAAACTGGTATGCTTTATATAATAAGTGACGGCACCAGGGTAGTTATGTTGTACTTAAATTATTACAACACTTTTCAATTCATTAATGAATTACCGTTTGGTTTCTAATGAACATTGGTAAAATAAACAAATCTGTGTAAAACAACAAACATAACTTTTTCCCATTATTTGTTAATCATGTGATATGATCTGAATAATTGTACTAATGATACTCAATTGTATTTATATCTGGTACCTGGACAAACGATATTAATCCACGTTGATTAAACATTGTTTATTCATACAAACATATTTGTCTTAATTAAATATTTGTATTTGTTTTCTTTCTTATTTGTTTTAATAATGAACAGCGTCTCCATCTCGACTCTCTTCATCCTGTTACTGATGTGACATCATATCTGTTTGTCACGGATGGTAGGAACCAGAGTGCGGGATGTACTTGTGGAAAAGGAGAAAAAGGAGAAAGAATGTGACAAATTGAGACACAAACTTAAAGACCTCAATGGACGCCAACACGGCTTGGTGGATAAAATGGACGCTTATGTGCGCAGTCTTCAGTAGTGAATGCCCTTGCAGTGCATCCCATTTGTCAATATGTCAATATGAATGCAAATATAGTATTGCTCAATGGTGGTGGTATTTCAGTATGTAATTTTGATGTTCATGAATGGAATCAAATGGCATTGAAATCAAAATGACATTGTATCATGATCCATAATCATTCAGGTTGAGCAGCTTGCGGCCAATTGCTATCATGGCAACTATCTCGCACCCCAGGCATTATCCATAACCGTGTGACCTGAAAAATAGAATGAAACAGGAATGATTCATGTGATCATAATTCATATTAAATAATAAATATTTGTTTTTGAATTCGAATTTGCCAAAAAAAAAAAAAAAAATTAATATCAATTTTTCATAATTCAAAATGTAATAATTCATATTTTCATGCTATTACATCCTTATGCACGACAAGAACAGTGTTATTAGTACACATTTTGAGAAGAGCAATTGTTTGGAAATCAGTAAAAATCACAGTTATACATGATATGTGATAATTTATAACCCTTCACAGACCTGGGGAGCACAATGCAAGGGTGTATGATTTAATATTTCATACAAAATGAGTCTTTCAGGTTATTTTGGCTCTGGAAAGATGATAATTCTCTATAATTATAACATAGTTTCAATGCCACCAAGTAAACCAAAAATTGTTTATGATTTTGTGAAATACGTTGTAAATTCATTCATTTAGACAGCCTTTGTTCATTATACATGATTCATATTTTCATTATTTATGAAATAACTGATGCTTAGTTTACATTTAACTTTTAATGTACATTATGAATTATGTTCTTAGAACATAATTATCATATTACCTCTTGTCTTGATGCACTTTTGGATGAGAAATATGCGAAAAACAAATCTCCAGAGACAGAATTCTGTACTGAATCTTGAATAATAATATTTGAATAATAAGCCATTTTCATATGAATTTATTTATGAAAATATTGCATTACCATTATCCAAATTTACTTGAGGGATTCAATACTTATTAGTTTTATAGAGGCAAGAAGTATCAAACTTTCAATTACCTTTGAATTATTGCTATACTGTTTGGAAATACAGCCTTAACATGCAATCAGTAAAAAATGGGCTGTTTTTAATGCTCCGCAGTAATGATAAGCACAATGTAAGTGCATATAATTTCATATTTTGATGAAATGAGCCTTCTGTTTTTTTTTTCCTGCATAGAGATTATATTTTTGTACAATAAAACGGAATTTCGCAAGCCACACACATTTCCAAATTTATTGTATGATTTTTTGAAATATGGTGTTAGCACAATTGAGAAAATGGGCGTGGTCATAATTAATTATTCATATTTTTGTCAAAAAAATATTTTTTTGCTATTTTGTGTATAAATTATTTGGTTTAGGCATCCCAGCAACCTTTTAAGCCAAAAAAATTGACTTAAATTGCAATTCTTGAAAAATCTACCCTGGACATCCTTTTCTCATTTTCAAAAATTACCAGAATTAAGCATTTTTCATGCGTTTTCAATAATACATATTTTTAAAAATATTGCATTTCAGCTCCTGAAATTTTGTACAACTGTTGTCCATATAGAGAACCTTTGGAGAAAAAATATTAGACAAGCCTCTTGTAAGTTATTGATTTATTATTATTAATTGAAAATGGGTGTAAAATTCACTTTACTCATGGGCCTCCCTAATGATGGGTAGTGGAGTGGTGATGGATACATGTACAGCGATGTGGTTTGATAGAGAGGTGTCGTTACACTCATGATATTCTGATTTAAATATTACAATTTGACAAATTTAACATTTCCCTATCAAATTGTAATGGGAACACATTGATGGCATGATAAATTGACTTTGTGTTGTCTTGCTCCAGAGTGACTATGCAGATGATGAGATGTGGAGTGATGATGGATACATTTGTGTGGCATTAAGTAAGGGAGGAAACAAGACTAGCTTTTAAGATTATGTTACACTAGTAACACATTGAGTACTGAAAGGGTCTTATCTCGATACGTACACAACCTTGGTATAACTTTTACATTCATGGCAACACGTGTTGCATGAAAGCGTCTTTGCTATTATACTTCCAACCTTGTCCTTTGTGATCGGAACAAACGCCATCCATATGTCCGTAGATCAGTCACAGTCATGTGACAGTTAAAACGGTCTTAGCTAAGACCCATTCATGAAACGGGGCCCCAGGTCCCTTAAATATTAGGTCTATGGACAATTTATGTTACATCATTCAATATCAATTCCTCTTCACTGTGATAACTTGCAGAAAGAAACATTAAAATGATAACATTTGAAACTTATGTGTAGATAAATGGAGGTTGTTTTATACTAGAAGAATCAAAATGGTTTTTATTTACATGTACATTATTAAGGATGTTAGATAGACAAACTTAGAGGATGTCTTTTCCTTCCACGATTTCCTGGATTACTTTAGGAAATGAGATAAGAATTGCAAGTCAGGATGTCATAAAGGTTATCGTAGTTACCTTTCACTAATAAAGCTTCCTTACTGAATTTGTTGGAGCTCAAGTAAATAATAACATGTGTAGAAAGATAATTGTTTGACTGCAAGTAGAGGGTTTACAGCCAGGTTAAACATGGTAAATGGGTATAGCATCATCAGTACATGTACATACATCAGGAATGAGAACTATTAACCTGCTCCCTTCTAGATAGCGAAACCCCCAATGACTTTGTACACAGCCAACCAAGTTCACGTAGGCAAAGGGCTATTACTCTCACAGTTAGATAAATGTAATCATGGTAGAAAATCATTTTATGACTTGTAGTGAGCTCTTTATGGGCATGTTAAAATAATGGAAATGGTTATTTAAACATACAAGAATGGTAACTGTTTTCATTAGTTTTCTACATTTCCAAGAATGATAACTATCATATGTGAAGTTTCTCTTGCAGTTAGATGTTATTCCACTCACTTTTATTTGAAACATCATCATTTGCATGGTAGCTGTCAATTTGCAGATTAAAAAAGGTATTCATTATCTAAAAAGCACTCCAATTTTTACAAGTCCACATTTTTAATAAATAAATTGCATCTGAACTTTTTCACACCCTCTATCATTTTCTAAAATGATAGGTGTTGCTAGATCAATCAAGTTATCTAGTTAAGGGTGGGGGTTCTGCTTGGATTCAACTCATTAGACATTGCTAGATCAATCAAGTTATCTAGTTAGGGATGGGGGTTCTGCTTGGATTCAACTCATTAGACATTGCTAGATCAATCAAGTTATCTAGTTAAGGATGGGGGTTCTGCTTGGATTCAACTCATTAGACATTGCTAGATCAATCAAGTTATCTAGTTAAGGGTGGGGGTTCTGCTTGGATTCAACTCATTAGACATTGCTAGATCAATCAAGTTATCTAGTTAAGGATGGGGGTTCTGCTTGGATTCAACTCATTAGACATTGCTAGATCAATCAAGTTATCTAGTTAAGGGTGGGGGTTCTGCTTGGATTCAACTCATTAGACATTGCTAGATCAATCAAGTTATCTAGTTAGGGATGGGGGTTCTGCTTGGATTCAACTCATTAGATCCAGAAGTATGATGGAAAAAAATCATGAAAGATTGATAATTTACTCGCCATGAACATGCCGTAGTGGTGCACCAAGTAATATGGATTATACCTTTCTGCTAAAAATAGGAACAGGCTAATAACTCAGAAGCCAAATAAGCAGATATGTTATAATTCATCTTTCAAGTTAACCTATTGCCTACAGGAACCTGATAGGTCCTGTGTTAACTCAATTAAGATTGCTAAATCTAGTAGGGAACAGGTTAACATTTGAAAGTAATCCCTTGTTTTCCAGATTTATTAACAAGCTTATTTTGATATTGAAAATTAAAATATTGAGCAGAATTTGTTGGATTTTTTTGTTCAATCATTGTGGCAATTTTTTCCGTTGTACACATACCATTCATCTTTAGAAGATGTGAATGTTTTCATTGGTCAACAGTTTTTGCAAATCTTGTCCAAATATTGTTCAAATTTTCTCAAATGTAACCATCGTAGCATTCATCTTGAAGAGATATTAACATTTAAGTTGTCAAATATTGTACCAGATTTTCTTATATATTGTATTTCAGTCAGTATTGGAGTCAGAGTCCCCAATGAAGTATCATGTTCCCATTTGTTTTACATTGTTACTCGGCTCCGAGTCCGAGTCATGAGACCATCAAAAGCAGTCTCGAGTCCGGACTCGACTACAGCACTTGTATTTATTTCATTATAAACAATATAAATTATCACAACAGTGAAACATGTCTCCGTATGAAGGTTGTATCTATGTGCACAGAGGTTGTGTGACCTGATTTGTTAATGGTATCAGAAGGTCTCATGCTCTTCCCATACTGTGTATAATGCGTCGTAGAAACGATCATATCACGGCCATTTCACCCGCGTTCAATGTGTTGATGATCAAACATTACTTTGAATTTGAATAATTATGATGGAAAATGGATGTTGCCCTGAACCGTAAAGGTCTTTAGGCGAGATGGAGTGAGCATACATGTATGTGTGTTTGTCTGTCTTTAAAGGGATATACATGTAGTAACATTGTCCAAATCCACAAAACTTGACTTGTTGAGAAACATTTCCCTTTCGTTAAAAAGATATTTTTATGAGTGAAGTGTTCAGATTTGTAATTATCCACGGTGTACAAAATAATTGCAACGAGTAAGTGAATATCACTTTACATTTTTGCTCATTACTCGTTTAACATGAAATGTTTACACGTTACTACCTGGACATATCAGGTCACATTCATATACATTTTATCAACCATTCATCACTTTTTGCACATGTCAACAAAGTTACTACATCCCTGTGTATATCTCTGTTGAAAAGTATGTGAATGTGTGTGTTACTACAGTAGTATGTCTCCAATGTTTTCAGTGAACTGCTGTCTGTATTTGTGTATTTGTGTATTTGTATTTGACGTGTGTTTTGTATGAGTGATTGTATAAATACAACTTGTCTTAGTATTAATATTTTGGCATTTGTTTGTCAGATTCAGTATAAGTGTAAAAGTGTAAGTTTGAGAATAGAACATTTTTGAGGGGGAGGAGAGGGTAGAGATAATGTACAATGTTCACTTGATTTGTATAATTATAGAGCCCTTTATCATCCTTATACACATGAACATCAACCATGAATACATTTCACTAATTATTGATTCTTATCTTTTTTGTTTCATTTTCTTTGATTCCCAGGAGAACAGAGATGACATGAAGGCAAGGTCCAACGGCATGATGGGAGATATGGACGATAGTAGTACGAGACTCAAGATCAAGGTTGGAAACTTTTGCTATTCACCCATTCAGGACTGGTCCAGAAAATATTTGGGGAGGGGTCTATGGAAAGAAATAAACCAAATAGCCTTGAACGGGTTAACATTTTGGTAGAGTATCGAAAGGGACAGTTAGGGAGAACCACAAGCAAAAAGGCTTGCTAAGCCAAGTTTAAGATGTTCTTGAAAATAATGAAAGCATTTTTCTGTAAATGAGACTTTATACTGTGTTAAAAAATCAATCTCAAAAAATGTCAACAGTATAGAGGAAACTGAACTGAACTATTTGAGTAGATTAAAATTAGCAAAGAAAATTGGGGACTGCCAGGTAAGGAGCCCAAAACTCTTGGAAATCTTGCTAGACCAATGCTCTAACCAGTGAGCCACAAGACCCTTAGATATACCTTTCCTGTGCTCGCACGTGTCCAAAGCGGTATGTAATCTGACATAAACCTGAAGGATAAGGAATCAGTTTAGTGCAATTTAAGATCTTGCAAATTAATGCAGCTTTTTTAGTGAAGTAAATTCAAACAAAGAGGACCAGAAATAAATGAAAGAAATGAACATGAGCAAAGAACATCAGGAGTAGAACTAAGACCTCTATTGCTAGAATGGTGCTCTAACCATTGAGCCACAAGGAACTTTTGATGGTGATACTTATCTCCAAAACCCTTATCAATTCACATGCTGTTGAGAAGCTGTATTAATATGTTTCCTCTTTTACCATCTTTTTGATACAGTTTGACCAGTTGAAGGGGGAGATGAGTCTAAAAGTTGCAGCCTTGCACACTTTCCAGACCAAATTTGAGGCGTTAGAACACAGAGAGCGGGACCAACAGGCTCACATAGACCTTCTAAAGGAGTCCCTCGCAGCCAAAGAACAACACTCAAGCATCCTCCTAGCTGATGTGAGTAAAATCAGATAATCAGGAAAATAATAAAAACAGTAATAAACACACAGCATGTAATAAAAGTAAACTTAAAATTTAGATCCAGGATCCAAAGAGAGCGTGACCAACAGGCTCACTTAGACCTTCCCAAGTAGTCCCTTTGCAGCCAAATAACAACACTCCAGTATCAGTCAATCATCAAGGACATCAACAAATACATTATAT
Source organism: Echinarachnius parma (assembly GCA_037951105.1). Lineage (NCBI taxonomy): Eukaryota > Metazoa > Echinodermata > Echinoidea > Clypeasteroida > Echinarachniidae > Echinarachnius > Echinarachnius parma. Next base: position 47,172 of record JBAMJV010004747.1, read on the forward strand.
TATAATTAGTTCAAAATTGAATGCCAGTGACTACAGAGAGCCATACCAACAGGCTCACCTAGACCTTCTTAAGGAGTCCCTTGCAGCCAAAGAACACCACCCCAGGATCCTTCAAGCTGATATGAGTAAAAAAACAAATAATAAAAAAAACAGAAAAGTAATAAAGCATGTTATAAAGGGGAACAAAAGTAAGAGCAGGAGAGTTGGATTAACAGGCCCACATATACCTCCCAGAGGAGCAGCTAAACAACAACGCTCCATCTTCCTACAGGCGATGTTAGTTTAAACGTAAAATCAAGGACAACACACTTAATGTAGTAGTCCAAGCAGTCTACAGACCCAGAGGTCATCATCACCATTGATACCAACTCTTTCAATGATATAGATTAAGACACTTATGTCATCTTCTTCATCATGATCTCTAGGTGGAAACGCTTAGGAGCAGAGTTGAGGACAAGGACAGTTTCCTGACCCGACAGGAGGTCAGCATTTCCTTCATCAACACCAACAACTCCAAGCAATCATCAGAGGTCATCATTAATATTGATAACAAATCTTATCAGTGATATAATGTAGATCAAATATTAATTCATCTTCTTTTCCACTATGTTTTGCAGGTGGAGACACTAAGAAGTAGACTTGAGGACAAAGACAGCCTCCTGAACCGACAGGAGGCCGCTATGTCCTCAATCAACACCAACAACTCCAAGCACTCTTCAGAGGTCATTGAGCTCCGGGAGATGGTGGACCTCAAGGAGAGGAAGATCATCGTCCTCCAGAGGAAGGTAGGTATTTAGAGTAGAGAGGAAAGTTGTCTGTTTTTTTTTATAGGAAAAGTTTTAAACATGCATTATACAATGTCACGCAACATAAGATGTCTTTGCTTACCGATAGGAAGCTTGCAATGTGCATCCATACATCTTCACCAGCCTACTGACTGGATTCCTTTGGCATTGCCAAGTTTTGCCTTTTCCTTGTCATACTTTTCATTTTAAAGATTGGGTAACAAAGCCTGAACAAGTGCTGATGTTTAAGATCTTATTAACCAGACTGTGTACACTATTGCAACTAATTACTACATTTTTTGTTTTGTTTACAATATTGCCATTATTTTCAGTTTTACAAGTTTACTATTATTTTGATTGTAGTTTCTACTACTGTTTATTTTTTTATTTTACAGTATTTTTAGTTACAAAAAAGTTTTCCATTAATTCAAATGTATTTGTAACTTTTCACACATGTTTATGCTAGCAATAAGTGAACTCATGTTTTGGCACGGTTCGGATCATTCATGAGATATGCATGGCTAAATCAATGCACCTCACATATGGCAAGACAGAGCTTGTTCTCACCATTCAACCTTATTTCATTCACTCTAGAAATTATCATTTTGTTTAGATTTGCACATAAGAATTGTGAATTTCAATTTTGGTGATCTTCATGAAAAATACATACATTATGTATTACTCTATTATAATCACTATTTTGTAATTCAAGTAATAATTATGTAGGGCCAGTATAAATGGACCCTATCAACCTAAATATTTCTGCCATGTAATGCTAAGCCTATCAGTCTAATCGCTCATGAAAATTACTATTAAGATTTTGCTATGATACGCAACCACCCAGATTTGATTATAAACATCATAAAGCATTATGTGATATATAACAGTACTTACAGTTGATTGGTTGCATTGTGCTAATCCCACAGATGATTGATATATAATCTGCTAATCTCATGGATGAGTAACAGATAATCCATTGATCTAATAACTTGTTTTAGGGAATGGTTGTGACATTTCATGTGGAAGCAAAGTGATTAGTAGAGGCTCTTTTCAGAGGCTTCATTCATCTAGATTTGTTTCCCTTTGAAATATATATATATATATATTGAAAAGAGACGTAGTGCAATGGCCGAACAAACATTTGAACTATGTAGCTGTGTACAGTGCTCAGCACTATATAGGAGTATAAATAAACTACTGTATGTAACTATATACATATATATGTCTATATATAAATCAAGAATGAACACATTTTAAATGTAGATATTCAAATGTTAACTATGCATTTTTCTATGAAAAAAACGAAATCAAATAAAAGGGAGCTTCATTTGGAAGTTGGGATGAGGGGGATACGTTGGGGGGGGGGGGGGGGGGGTGCAACCCATGCCTATGGCAAGGAATGTAGATATGTACATGACATGATGTATCACCTGTATCTGGGAGCTTAGTAGGTGTTGGTAACACATGCATGTATTCTTCCAACTAAGTGGGGGAGGTTGGGGGAGGGGGCTGTAGCCCTATGCCTATGGAATGAATGTAGATATATGTAAATGACAGAGAATGCATCACCTGTATCTGGGAGCTTAGTAGGTGTTGGTAACACATGCGTTATGTTCTTTCATGGAAATGGGGGAGGTTGGGGCAATGAATGTAGATCAAACGCAGGAGGATCCATCACCTGTAGCTGCAAGCTAAGTACATTAGGTGTTGGTAACACATGCATGTATTCTCCCATGGATGTGTGAACATGTTTTATGCATGTGCCTAATGACATTGCTTGGGGGCTCCAGGGTAGTCTCAGAAAATTTGATTAACATATCCAGGAAAAATACGGAAAAACAAGAGAAGAACATGTACATTTTTATTTCATCATATCTCTCTATATTTTGTTCACTTTTATGCCCAAGGACAGTTATGAAACATATAGACCATAATAATTATATAATATAAATACTTAATATAGCACACTTCTCTAAAAACTTAATCAAGGCGTAAAACAATACAGAAACAGAGAACCTAAAACAGTGTAGTCTCTATTCAGAATTCAACAAATGTCATCAGTAATATTAGTAGCTTTGGGGAAATAAAAAAGCCTTCACACATGCTTCTGGTTTCCAGGCACTGAACATTAGGAAAGTCACTTGGTAACTTATTCCGAAGGACAGGGACAACATTCCATAAAATTGTATTAATTATTATGTAGTATTTTTTAGGATAGAAAAATACTAAGGGGTGTTTAAATACACTTGTTTATCCCAGATTCAGCGCTTTTAAATGTTTTTAATTTTTATCTTTATTGACAGAAAAGATGGGCATAAAACCCCCCTTACAAAACTGATTCTTAGCTAGATAAGTGCATTTAAACACACCTTATACAATCTGTTCAATTAAAGTGCCAGTAGCTTTATACTTATATCAAAATTTTATCATGAATAGTCTTATTTATTTTTGTAGATGTTTTAATTATGTAGAGTTCCAATAAGCAGGTATTTACAAAAGTAATATGTATACTGTATACAAATTCATAGTTAATAAAGATATTGGTGTGTCAATCGATGTATAACAGTGTGTTTTAAATAGTCTTTAGAGGGATGGTGTAGTTATTGTTTGATTCACACCTTTGTTAAGCAGGGGCTTGGGTCTCATTGAGGTGTGAAACCCTAATTAACTGTGAATGTACATTATCTTGCATTTGTAAACACTAATAGCCCGGTCACATATCAACGGATTGCGTAAACGGACATCAAACTGAGAGCTAAATTTTCCATCCGTTCGTCTCCGTTCGTATGCGTTTCTTGTCCGTTCCTTGTCCGGTGATGTACGTTGTTCTATGTTTTGTACATAAAGCAATGGAGACGACTTTCATCACTGGATAATTTCATTTCGCAAATTTTCTATTTTTTGGGCATTGGGCGTTGGGCATTCGTTTCCGCTATCCGTTGATATCTGACCGGGCCATTAGCAATCAACTGGTCACCATCCAGTGACAACTGGTCACATGATGATGGTTATGTAACAAGTGTTTGGCAGCTTGTGGTGTGGGGATGGATTGAATATTGGTAGAGGCACAAGAGGTTACCTCTAATTAGCAAAACAATTAACAAACAGATTTTCTCTAATTGCATTTGCATCCAATATCTTGTCAAAACACGGATAGGACTTTGGCCATAATGTGAATGTACTTTATAGGTGTTGTCCCATATCACAGGATATAGTCAATGGATGCCCGACGGATAGACAATTTGCAGAATCAAATCTTCAGGTGGTGAAAGTCGTCTCAATTGCTTCATGCACAAAACACTCCGCCGTATAGAACAACGTGCATCGCCTGACAAAGAACGCATTCGCCGAACATGAAACGGACAAGAAATGCATACGAACGGAGACGAACAGATTGAAAATTTTGCTTTCCATCAGGCATCCATTAATGCTATCTGGTGATATGTGACAGGGGCCTTAGGAATCATCTTATGTGTCAACTGTCCACTTAATTCACTAACTCATTGAGTATCGTTGGCATGCTTATTGATGTGAACATGTACAGGTTATTCAATGCATCCATGTAGTTATACAGCTGGTAGAGGGTTAAACTCTCACTAATATGTTTGTTAATTCAGAAGGTGCGATAGTTCATTGACCTTTGTTATACCTTCCATACATGTGTGCCATTCAGTTTTACCTTGAAGGACAAAGAAGTTGTTTAAATTAAAATGTTTGACGTACAATCAATATGAAAGATTTACTTTTTTGCAATCGCTAGCAGCTTCATGAATCATATAATCTTATTGCATTGTTCCTTGAAGTAACATGTTATTAAATCTAAACCGTATATATGTTTATCTCATCTTGCCTTTCATCTACCTCACCTTAATCTTCATATTGATTATGAATAATGATAATGAACAAATATTCATCAAAAAACTAAGCAAATGTTACTCTTGTAAAATTGTTTCCTGTTCAAATAAAAAGTTTGTATTATCTTGCTATTTCATACTGACTTATCATTAAACCTTTCTGAATCATAAGAACTGTAGCAAACACTAATGTTGGAATATTGTTTCTTGTTTGTAACAACTGATAGAAAAGCTCATCCCATCTTCTCATTTCATCCAAACCTTTCATTAAAGCATTCTGAGTTATCATTAGATATGGATCAACAAGGGCGGAAAATAAGTTCTCTACAATTAAAGGTGAAAAATCCCTCTTGTAGTGAGAAAAGAAGAAAAAGAAGACCCCTCCCCCCTCCCCCTCCTCCCCCAAAATGTGAACGTGACCTCTTAGACTTGTTCCCTTTATTTTGTAGTTCAAATTCTTGTCTCCTTTAGTGGTGTGACACGTTTTTACCTAAAAGTGAGAAAACAATTGACCCTTGATATTTCCCTGTATTTGATGTTAAATCTATTCTGTCCTTGTGATCATATCTTTCCCTTTCATTTTTCTCAAGTAAGTTTGACTTTTGTAGCTGCAGTTTCTGAAACAGATCTTCCCATTGTTGCAAAGAAGATGATCATATCAGAATAACCCCTTAGAGAAGTCCTATTTTGAAATTCCTATTATTTCTCTCTTTGTTATTTTATTTCCAAACCTTTGTTTTAATCTTTCCCCTTGTTCATATTTTCTCTTATATCATTCTATTGACCTTAGTTCCCCCCTCCCAAAAATAAAACAAACAGAAGTACATGAGTGACCCTTAACCTGCTGTTTCGAAGTCATTATTCATCTCTCCTGATGTATTTTCAGAGACTTACTTATATCCCCTTTTCCTTCCATCATTCCTGACTTTCATATGATATCACTGACTTTTGTGACTAGCCCCCCTTTTTTAGAAATAAAAAAACAATTTTCTCTGTCCTACTCTGTCCTACTCTCAGTTAAACTTCCAACATTTCTATATTTGCCTGTATGTTTTGCCTTGACATTATATATTATATTCCACATACTAATAATCTTGCTCTACGATTGGTCAAAAGTTAATCACGTGATGAAGCATAGTTTCGCCCATCATTGATGGGAGAAGAAAACTTCGTTACACTCTGTAGATATCTTTGGTGAAAGTGTGTTGCACTCACTAGATAAAAAGTACTATCTAGTGAGTGCAACGCACTTTCACTGCGGTTGCATTGACTTGACTGTGGAGCTCGTGTGTGGCTAGTCAAATTCCGTACCCAAATGATGTGGCGGGGTTCTCTATGCGCGCGAATTACAAATTTAATTGTATTCGTTGTGCATACGTAGCACACTGTTCATTCAAGCTCATACGCTATGCGATATGCATGCACTGTGTATGCATGCGCATACGTATCGTACAGTGTATAGTATAACAGTACAGTACACGGTTTGCTGCGTTGTTATTGTTTAATTGCTTGTTCTGTTGTTCGACGTAAGATTTGAGTTCTAACGGAGCTGAAATGGAACTTTTTTTGCTTGAGAGTGAAAGTAAAGTGTTCCAAGATTATTGCGAATGCTGGAAACAACATACACATTGGAAATTGGAATAACATTGATGTTGGTAAGTAGATCAAACCGTTACCTAGTAGTAACAGCTTGCATTAGACTAGGCCTGCTTAAGTTATAGACTAGATCTACCGTTCAATGTGCATGTGGAATATAAAGCAAATAATTACCTTTTGGTTTCAGGCGATGGCAAACTATCACTTCCTCGGCGATCTGAATGTATACGCTATCTTTCCTCAGCTTCGCTTCGGAAAGATAGCTACATCCAGATCGCCTTGGAAGTGATAGATTGTCCCATCACCTTCACCAACGGTAATTATTTGCTTAATATACATATCTGCCAAATTGTTTTTCTGTGCATTCAAATTTCTTTGTTTGATTTATAAATGTAATGGCAAACTTAACCCTTTCCTCTGTACAAATTTAGTTGAAGTGCAATTTACCTTTGGTTTGTTTGCGTGCCAGTTGCTGTGCCTTTGCTTTTGGAAGCCATTCATTTCCTTTTGGTTTAACCCTTGAAGAGAAAGCAGTGACATTTATTAAATATTTGTCAAAAACTTTCTTTTCTTTTTTTAGAACTAGTCAGTTCTGTTTACATTTCTACAAATGAAACATTCAAAGAAGTAAGAATTAGGCATCACTGGAAAAGTTGTATACATTGCTGTCTGGTATCCTTTTTTTCTTTTTTTAATAACAGGAACATGATTATTGTGTTTTACCTCATGGGCATATGTGAGTCTTATTAGAGGAGTTTTATAGGATTGTTTTCTTCTTCAAAATAAAGGATAGCATACCTGGTTATCGTAAAGAAATACTTCAAATGGAAGAAAGATAGTTGATAGGATGAATAGAATGACTTCTTCACAATGATATACTCATGTTGTTGCATTCAAACCTGTGTATAGTGACCACCCAACGATGATACATGTATACTCGTATAGTTACAGTCAAACCTGTGTATAGTGACCACCCAACAATGATACATGTATACTCATATAGTTACAGTCAAACCTGTGTATAGTGACCACCCAACAGAAAAACGAAGACAAGTGGCCACTGTAGCCTGTATGTTCCAGCCAACACCCACTGTTTGACATTGTATAGCGTAAAAAGCCTGCAGTGGCAAAGGAAATACACAATGTATATATCTTTACAAGTGCTGGTAGTTGAAAGCTTGAGTTTTAAACCCTGTAATAATTAACATAACTTCATGTAGTGGTTGTGTCATTTGTGTAAGAACTTGGTAGCTTTTTGTGATTGATATATTACGGGATGTACATTTATGTGCGCTGCAGGTCTAGTAAACAGCCCAATGAATGAGCATTCATTGTGCAATTTGTCGTTCCGATCCGCTGTATGTTGGTATGTATCAGATATAGACATATAGTAATTTTAGTATAATATAATTAATTCCTTGTTGAAATGAGGCCAAATAATATCCCACTTGCTTGTTTGGTATATTACATGTATTTGTTGGGTTTGAGAATATTGTGTGTCTGCATTCTACCTTATTAGCTCTACTGCTATTACTGTACTCATAGTCTAATTAGTAGAGTAGACATTTATATGCCTTGATTTGCTTGGTAAGTATTACTTTGTTCATGGAAAATTGTGTTTTTATTAGAGTACAGGTAGAGGTAAGATGTATTTTCCCTTGTAATATGGAGATATGTTTGCATAAAGTTGTCTAGATCGATTTGAATGTACAGTATATATCCGATTTAATTGTCTGTTTATAGGAACAGAGATGTGGCTTATGTGCATTCTGTTTCAAGTCAAGAACAATCTAAACCAGTGAAATAGTCATCTTTATAAAAGCTTCATTTCCTGCAGACTTGAGACTCAATCCCATTCAGTTTTGCTGGAAGGCTTTTGTCACCCTGTCCATGCAATATGCAGTGTCTTTTAACCCATTCCCTTCGAGTTTCTGAAATCCCCATAGACTTTGTACACAACCCACCTGGTTCCTGTAACCAAGGGGTTAATACAGGATGTGACTCCAGGCCAATACATAGAGAATTTTGCATCTAAATGTAAATGATATGTCATATTTTGCCTGCAATCAAACAGAGTATTAAACCATTAGAGACACATTTGCTCATTTGCTCATTTTAAACTTGATCTATTCTTGCTTGACCCATTGCCTACTGGAACCTGGTGGGCCCTGTGGTAAACCGTATGGGGATTGCTTAATTTAGTAGGGTACCTGTTAACCTGTTCACTACGAGATTCTGAAATCCCCACAGACTTTGTAGATTTAGCCCACCCGGTTCCCGTAAGCAATGGGTTTTGTTATGTGTTGATGAAATATGATATTTGCCATGGGCCCATCCTGAAATAAATAATTCCTAGGCACCAGTGGGTTGAATAATGGAGTTTTTAAATTTTAATTTGTTTACAGGGATCTAGTTATGTCCAAATCCACCTAACTTACTTAGAACTCTAGTGGTTCCCTCATACCTTGTTGTACTCATATTACCAATAGAAGCATGGAGCAGGTTTTTTTTTTTTGAATTTCCCTTTTAAAAGATATTTACAATTAAAATTGTCAGACCTTTAATTATCCACTGGAATGTTATAACTGTATACAAAGTCAGTGTAATGAGTCTGCGATTATCACTTTTAACATGAAATTTGTACACATTACTTAGTGGACATATCAGATCACAAACATACACATTTTTACCAACCATTCACTTTTGAAGTTACTAGATCCCTTTAATAGTCATAATGAATGATGGATTGAGCCTTTCAATGTCATGATTACAGTTAATAGTCAGAGGCTAACCTCAAAGCTATTTTGTGTGAGCCTTTGCACCAACAACCTTAAAAATCGTACTGATTTGCACGAAGATGTGTACCTTTGAAACCACATGTATCTATTCAGAATGTGCATTTAGATACTTGATTGGTAGAAATAGGAGTGAAATATGTTTCCTTTTAGTATATCAATTGGTGTGTGTTCCCTTCTTCTATTCCACCTAATCACCTCTAACACTTTTATTTCTGAGAAATCTCAATTGGATTGTTTATTCCATTCCTTTGTATGCAAATGCAATACTGTAGCTAATAACAATAAGTCAATTCAGATTAATACTTTTTATGTTTGTATGTACTTTGTTCAAGTGTCACAATGATGTGGACCCTTGTTTACAAATATGTTTTTTTTCACATAATGTATGTGTACAGTGTATAATATCAAGTAATCAGTGTATAAACTTACTGTGTATATTCTTCTACATGTAACAGTGTATATTCGTTGATTGTCCTTTGACAAAGTACTTCCCGATTGTTTTCATACCTATTTGAATATTGTTGAAGAAAGGCATCAAAGCACCAACAAGCTTCCTCCGTGATATAACGTTTATCATATTTTCTACGATACAAAATTTTAAAATCTTACAGATTGACAACTTGACGGAGCAACTGAAGGAGCGCGATAATCACGCTGCATCGTTGCAGTCACGCATCAGCGCCCTGCAGGTTGACCAGACCAGCTCGGACAGCGCCGTGTCTAGTCTGGAGGACGCCCTCACTGACAAGGACCGGGCAATCGACAGGTTGCGGGCGGAGAAGGAGAGAGAGATCCGAGAGGGCCGGGACGTGACGGAGAGGTACGCCCAGAAGTTGGAGGAGCAGAAGCTAGTTGTGGAAGACCTGCGCAAGACGATTACTGAGAAAGAGGTGAGATAACTTGGCCAGATGTGGCACCACTGTAGGTTTTTTTTTAGAATGTAAGGCCTTGTTCATAACTGTTCATAATATATCTGTCTACATAATCATCTGAGTAATCTACTTTTTATCCGATTATTCACAATTTGTTGATTTTCTATAATTGGGTGTCCATTTTTTAGGATCCATTCTTTTGCCTACTACAAGCTCAAAATTGACTTTTACAATCTCTTTCCTTTCTTCCTTTCTTTTAAACTGCCTTCATCCTGGTAACTGGAGCTCTGAAGAAGGACTCAAAATAAAAATCCTGGAGATATAAATATTTGCTAGTTATCATTCGTTAACCGATGGTTTTGAGTTTCTTACATTTATAGATCATTGTTCTTGTTTTTGCTTGTTTCTAGGCTATATTCCTGGGTTCTGAAAGAGCATGCTTTCACCCTAGTGTCCGAAGCTCTGGATAAGGACTCTAGGATCACCAACCTGGAGATACAAATTGTGAGATCTAATCTAAATGATCAACATTTATATCATCATGGTTTGTTTTTCATTTTTGTACTGCACATTCTGATTCTTTGTCCATCTTTTTTTCTTTTCTTCTCTCTTTTAGGCTTCATTCCTTGACCTGAAAGAGCACGCTTCCACCCTGGCATCAGGCGCTCTGAAGAAGGACTCCAGGATCACCACCCTGGAGATACAACTTGCCCAGAGGACTGAAGAGTTCCATCAAGCAGAGGGAGAGTTTAAGAAGGTATGTTACATCGCAATAAAATAATGAGATTAGATTACAATGAAAGAAGTTGAAAGTCTTTTCTTTTCACTTCAGATTACCAGATTACTTGCTTGTTATACATGCAGTCCTATCAAGGTGTACACAGAAATCATTGTTAATTTGGATATATTTATCTCATGTCATTTTCATCATTTAGTTCAGAACACCAAACTACCAGGTGTGTGAGTCGTAATTGCTAGAACAATTTCAATAGACCAGTTTTAAGATTTCTGGATAGAGATACGAGCTAGGAATTAAATGTTTAAAATTAAAGGGAAAATATTTAAGAGTCAATGGAAACTTTTAAAGGGTTTAAGTGTATGCACAGTTGTAGAAATTAGTGCACGAAGGCTGTGAGATGTAAAGTTTGGCCTGTAATAACCGGGGAAATGTTGAAATATTAATTTAAACAGTGTAGGCATGAGTTAGCATTGCGGAGTTGCTGTCATTAGTAAAAAATTAATGAGACAATTTACATCTAGCTTTTCTGCTTTCTTCTTTTCTAAATCTACCCGCCAACTTTGAATTGCATTTTTTTTTGTTCATTTCAATTTTATAAGAAATGTTTTTTTGTTTTTTTTGTGCAAAACTAAACCATAATAATGAAGAAAAAACAACGATTACAAGCATCAGAAAAAAGGAGAAAACTATGCAGAGATCATAGCTTCCTCAACTTCAACATAAATTCAATTGTCTATCAATGTTTGCCTTTATTTAACGATACAAATTATGCCGCATTGCCAATTTTTATATAGCAGAATTGATACAGGTAGGAATAATTAAGGTACATATATACTAGTAATGGACAATGCATGTTATAACAAAATCAAATAGTCTTGGATGGGGTAAAACTTGGGCTTGGACTCGCAGAAAAGGTCTATTAAAGTGGGAGTTACTATTGCATGGAATGCTTCAACATTTCAAGTGCTTGCAAGAGTAGACCCGCATGAAAAAAAAATTCCAATTTCATTATAATAAAAAATCTTGTTCCGTTATTGTTTGGTTTGATAAGGACAATTTGATTGGTTTACTGTTGTTTTGATGCTGATTGCTGACAAATTATTTTACCAAGTCTTTATTGTTCAGGGGTTCAATGTTTAGGCATTAGTCTAGGCCCATATTCATAAAACCACATGAGCTTTTATAGTTTCAATTTCAACTAAAAGAGTCTCTTGTTGCAGACTTAGTCCTATTCTAATAATTGAAAAGGCTCACTTGATTCTCAGCAGCTATTCAAACTGTTCATTTGTATTCATTACACCTATCATCTACAATAGACTGACATAGAAATGAACTAGACTAGTGTGGTTCTATAAATATGGGGTCCAATATTTGAACTTTATTGCAGGTACATGTATATGATTATAGTGCAATTTCCAGGCTTTTGGAACTGCTTTTAAAGGGGTAGTTTAGTTTTGTTATAGAGGGCGCTGCACGAAATAATTTTTTTGTGAGATAATGAAAAACTGAGTGTAAAATTCGCAAGAGCATGTAATTTTAATGGCAAAATAAACTTTATTTGATCAAAATCGGTTCACAAACGACTGAAATATCAATAAATATATCCGATCGGAATAAATCTGGGGACAGATTTATTCGATGAATTTTTAAAAAATTAGAAAAATGCTTACACTTTTTTTAAAAATTTTCAAAAGAGGTTTTTAGATAGTTGTTGATGATCTCTCTATTTAATAATTATTTCAACAAAACATTACATGTATGCATAATTTTGTATGAAAAATGGTTGAAACCAATGCTTTTTTAGAGAGTGCCCTCTTGTGTTTCAATGGCTCTTTTTGAATGATAACATGCTTTTTACTTAGTTGTTTGTACTTTTCTATACCTTTTGAGCATATTAGTTTGTAATGCTATTATACAGGTTTTGGTTAATAAAGCTCAGCCTTACCAAAACTGTACTACCCCTTTAAAGTAAGCAACAAGTAGATGTTTAGTTGCCAGATAGGTTGCATTTTAACCATTGTTGGAAACTAAAGTTAATTCCTAGATTGCAAACTACTGCATATTACCCTACATCCTAGCATCCAACAAATACTTAGCTAGCTAAGTTAGCAGGGCCTCTATTTATGCTAGTTTCATGCTAAATTGAATTAAGGGTCAAAAATGCACAGGGTGTCGCACAATTCAGCGTTTCAACATTTCAGCGTGGACGCAACTCGGCGTCCCTGCAGTGCCCGTACAGGACTCGTACAGACATCGCTAGGTACTCTTAGGATAATTTTTAGATCTTACGACTACCAGAGATTTGAGTAGCCCAAAAGTCATCAGTCGCAAAATTGTTCAATATTTGGACAAATGCTATGGTGTCCGTGCTGGGCCCATGCGGTGCCTGTGCGGTTCGTAGGTGATGCTGTCTACAACATGTCTATATGCTTATGGCCAGTCAAAATTGTACAATGCATCAGGAATTTTTATCTCCGGGCTATAAGCTTCCAGGGGGGTGTTTCACAAAGATTCTAAGTTGAACTTAACTCTAAGTTGGACTTAACAATTATGGAAAGCCGTTAGTTTTTTTTTTAATTTTTGTTGTAAATGTTATTTTAAAAGGCATATAATGTTGATTCAAATCATTAATATATTTTTATTATCAAGGAGATTTCATGCTCTTGAGGTAAAATGTACGCAAAGTCTAAAATACTTGCATTTTTGCTTTTTAATATATCTTATTCCAAGGCTACAAACGGCTTTCCATAAATTTTAAGTCCAACTTAGAGTTAAGTTCAACTTAGAATCTTTGTGAAACACCCCCCATGGCATCGTACGCAAGGGAAAATGCAATGGCTACCGCAGGATAGGCATATCACCTGTGTGGCCACCTAAGATTCCTGTAAAAGTTACAATGTATGGGTGCCTTATCCTGAATCAGAGCATTTGTGACCTTGGCATAAGTAAGACATTTCTTTTTTTCTTAGTGGCAAATAATTAGGTTATCATTTATTTCCTACTAAAGGCCCGTTCACATATTACTGGATAGCGTAAACGAATGCCCGATGAATATACAATTTGCGAAATCAAATTTTCTGGTGGTGGAAGTCGTCTCCATTGCTTCATGCACAATAACATTCCGCCGAATAGAACAACGTAGAACGCCTGACAAGGAATGGACAAGAAACGTATACAAACGGAGACGAATGTATTCAAAATGTTACTCTCCGTCCAGCATCCGTTTACTCTATCCAGTGATATGTGACCGGGCCTTAAAATTAACTCGATCAGCTATTAAAAAACCCACTTGTCTCCTAATTGGCCCTCTTGTCCAAAAGAGACTTAAAACCAAACTAAGTCAATAGGGTCCCAGGGCTCTATTATAATGGGCCCAGCTCATTCCCATATATATCTATCATTTTGACTGGTGGGTACATGTACATTGTATACTTACTTTTGTTTTGGTTTTGTCATTGTGAACCCATTTTTTTTCCTACGCCAACGTAGGCCCATCGAAAGCTACTAGCGGTGAGTAATTGGATATTTTCCAGCATGCACGTGTGTACAGTTGTATACAGTTTGCATGACATAGCTGTGCAGCCTATATACATATAGTTCCGCATTGTCAAAAGTGTTATTAAAAAGTTGTGAATATTTACTATCTTCTGACTAGCACGAGCAATGAAAAAAGGCTTCGAGGATCAACCACTGGTAAAGGCTGTTTGTAGCTCGTGGGCAGAACATCGAAGATTCGGTTCCAGCCAAGGCCTAATTTTCTTTGCTTATCTTTCATGTACCCATGTTTAATCTTATGCGTGTAATTATGTGTCAGTTAAACAGAAGCAACGTTGTGTTAGTGCTGTACAAAGTGTATAATCTGTTATTTATTAATTATTGATACTGAACTATCAAGTTGAATGGATACTTATTGATTTTTATAAATTTGTCATGAGAAGTATTCCTTTGTGAGTTTTTGTTTTTTAAATCTTATGTAAAGGTTGTTAGTCTTATATGAGTTTGTGTATTGTAAGTCTGTTGTCATTAATGTTACCCTTGCATTTCATAATTTGGTGGGACAAATTGAACATCAAATTCCCA
>JBAMJV010004748.1:0-36588 GCA_037951105.1 Echinarachnius parma
AAATTATGAAATTATTACAAAAGTCATTTTTTGAATTTATTTGGAATCATAAACCTGACAAAATAAGTAGGAAACAAATGATACAACCCTATCATTTGGGAGGAGCCAAAATGATAGATATATACTCACATGTTCATTCATTGAAAATATCATGGATGAGAAGATACTTTTTTGGTAATATAGATTCTTTTATTGATAATTTAATGCATACATTTATGCCCAAAAATTGTCAATTGAACCCTACTTTTGGTGATGTTCACTTTTTAAGATTGTCAATAGGTGCAACTAACCTTTTTGGAAAAATGTTTTTTTGGCTTATAGTATTTTACAGTCTAAAAGTTTTCGCGATATATCTTGTCAGCCTCTATGGTTTAATAGTCATATTCAGGTGAATAACGTGTGTGTATTTTATAGTTCTTGGTACGAAAAGGGTATAATATGTATTAACGATTTGTTAGATGAAGATGGAACTTTTTTGTCACTCAATGAATTTAAATTGAAATATCAAATTACAGTTAATTTTTTGCAATACTTTGGCCTATGTGAAGCTATTAAATCTGGTTTCAATAACCGTTGTGGTATTTTTGTGAAAATGGAACAGCCTTTAAGATTAGATTTAATTTCCCTTATTTGTCAATTTCGAAAAGGATGCTCGCATATATATGCTTTATTATTACAACAAAAAAGGGAAGAATGTAAAAGCTATACAAAATGGAAAAGGTTTTTTTAATATTGATGAATCCATATGGCAGAAGTATTGTGCTCTTGCATTTAATTGTTCTATTGATGTTAATTTACGTTGGTTTCAATTTACAATATTACATAGAATTTTGTTTACAAACGACATATTGTTTAAATTGAACATGGTTGAAACTGAATTATGTTCCTTTTGTAATGCTCATACTGAAACAATTACTCATTTATTTTGTGATTGTCAATTTGTTAAAATTATATGGGCAAAACTAGAAAGATGGATTAACATAAGTGCTGGTTGTAACATACATTTTACAAATGAAAATATATTGTTTGGATTAAGAGGTTTAAATAATAGAGCAATAAACTGTTTATTGTTCGTTAGTAAGCAAATAATATTTCGAAGTAAACTAGTGAATAAAATACCTGTATTTTCTCAGTTTAAATCAGCTTCAATTTGATATTATAAAAATGAAAAATATATATTTAGTTTGAAAGGTCATGGTAAATACTTTGATCAAAAATGGTTTTCCTTGAGAAGTATGTTTTCTGATATTGTTTAATTAGTTATATTTATACAAAGAAATTATACGACGGTTCATTTATGGTTCATTTATTGTTATTGTTATGATATGTTTGTAAATGTCATGCTATGTTTAATTTTGTTTTACTTATACCAATAAATGCCCTGTGGAGGGGGAAAAAAAAAGAAAAAAAAAAAGAATCTATTTACTCATAAACAAGCCCCACACAGAATGGAAAGACATTTCTGATATAGGCACTAGTTACCGAATCCAAACGCATAGTTAATGTTCCACTATGCATTCCAAACGTGTGTATAAAACCATTTCCTTTTGATGGTGAAAATCCACGCAATTATTATTATTATTACTAAGCATTTAGCTACGCTATTCATAGAAAACTATATCACAGCGCTTACAATAATATGCATATAACAACATCATAAACACATCGAACAAACACAATAATAGCGAATCAAGTAGGAAATTGATAACCGTAAAGGAGTCATCATTATTAAACGTTGTCATTATCGACTTAACGCCTTTCTCACTCTCTCCAGACGCTACACATTACGTAAGGAAAAATTTTCCTGATATAATTTTTAATTCATGATTCTGACTTACCTGGGATTCGACATATTCTCTTTCCCGGTGGAATACCCAGTCGACTCTGCCTGACGCACGACGTGTCCTGTTCCAAACGCGACGGTGGGATCAGCTTCGGGATGGTCTGGACCATCGCCCCGTTCTCGTCTTGAACCTTCCGGCACGTTCTGGTGGGCAGGGTGTAGTTGAGACCGTACCCATCGCTGCAACAGCTGCTCGATAAACTGGCACTCGAGAACGATCCTGGAACTATACATAATTTAATAAAACAAAAAATGCATATTCTGCTAAAGAAGTAATTTTTCCGGCATGATCAATAAGCTTGTAAATAACAAAACAACACAATATGAAATGGATAGCTGAGTTTTTGTATAGAGGGCGCTACACAACATCATTTTTGAGATAATGAAAAACTGAATGTCAAATTTGAAAGATCACACAATTTTCTAGACTGAATACACTTTATTTGATCAGAATCGGTTCAGGGACGGCTGAAATAACCATAAATATAACCATTTGTAGTTGTTGTGGGGCCCCACAATAATTCAGTTTAAAGTTTAAACGGCTTTTTATAAAGATAACAGACTGTTCGCTTAGTCGTTTGTAAGAAACTTTCGAGCATGATAGAGTTATAACTATTTGTTTGTAATGTAATGGTGCAGGTATTGGTTATTAAATTCAGTTTGACGAAAACTGTACGCTCTATACCAAAAATCAACGATCCTTTTTTTTAAACAGAGAAATGCCGGTAAATGTCTTGTATATATACTTTCTATATTGGAGTGTTGCCATAATTATTTGAACAGCTGTTAGTTAATCCTACCCTGGAGTACGATCCTGAAACTATAAAGTTAAAGAATATATACAAATATAACAAACATAATCATGCCTATGTTTCCAAAGAAGTACTTTTTTAAATGTTGGTAAACATGGTATTGCTTTATTTCAAAAACATTTGCAATTTTACCTATTACACTCGACTTGCACAAATTAAGAAATACGATATATTTAAAAACACACATAATGAACGTGTGAAAGAAGTGATTAATATCAAATGAGAGGTGTCCCCTTGTTTGACTGTTTACTTTCCTTTCCTTTTGTAAATAATATGTTCAAAATGTTCAAACATTGTCTTTAAAAAAAATGCTTTTATAATTGTATTTGTAAGATGTGAGATTTTTTCGCCCAAACCAAAGCAAATATTTAAGTAGGAAAATGCTTATTACATTCTTTTTAGTAACCAGGCATATAATTAGTATATAACATGAGTATTATATACCATGATCATAACAATAACATGATCAACACATTAACATAAATATACATCATTTTTTCATTTAGATCAAATAAGATTATAACCATTTGCATCATTACAAACAAAACTGACGCTGAAAAGTTGCATGAATGAAGCAAATATGTGTACATAAGAGAATATAAAAAAGGGGGAAAATTAATGAATTCAATAATTTTGTTTCCATGATATCAATTTTCTTCCTACATTGCATAAAAACAATTATAAAAAGCATGTCTACACAAATGAAGACAACTAGCTAGAAAGAAGAAAAAAGCATTTAATTAGAAAAAACGTAATTTTGATTAAAAAACAAAATTCAAACAATCATATGTTATTGGGAGGTTTGTGATAGAGCCAAACAATATGTTATAGTAAAATTATATTCGACTAGACACACAGAAAAGGCAAATAATAAATGAAGCTGTGATAAATATGATTTACTGGTTTTAAAGAAGAATCTGCATGTTAATGTAAAGGTCCCATTTTTACAGAAGCTGCGTGTTTTGAAGCAGTAATGGATATGTACAAACAAATGTACGTTGATTCTTGTCTTGACCATAATTAGAAACAGGGAATTGTGTAGGCCTATTTTATATTTGTCGCTAGACGACGTTGCTCAAACATAAATTGATAAACACCATTTTGTGTGTGTACAGCGTTACCCAATATATAATTTTAAATATATTCTGCCATTGAGTTAAATCTCTCAGATCTACATTCAAATCATGTGACCAGTTTTTACACGGATTCGTATCCAATACATTTGTACAAAATGTAGACATTTGTTTTTCATAACAGGGCTTAGTTCTTTTTTAATGAATTAAATTTCAATCTATTTTCCATCTTTTTGTAATACAAAATAACGATGCAAAATATTAAGATAACGTCCTTTGTTTACCTGTAATATTCCTGAATTTCAAGAAAAAGTTTGAACAAGTTAAATGATCCATCTATGCAGTATGTCCCAGACAGAATGTTACAGTCGAAAAGGTATGAAGGCAGGCGCGCCGGAAGCAGTTTTGGATTGGGGGGGGGGGGGGGGGCAAAGACCTTGGGGGGCTCACGATTTGTTTGTGTAGGGGCTCATGATCGATCATGCCCAACCACACTCACAGGGTTGCCAACTTTGAGCCAGAGATGAGCGTGAGACATTGCGAGGGAGCGAATGGACTGAGCAGGGGGAGGGTGTGGGAGGGGGGTGTCCCCCCTCCCACGGTAGGGAGCTTTTTCATTTTTGGACTTGAAATTGTGAAATCTGGTGCATACCTAGATAGAAAATTCGGGTTTAAGATTAACTGTATTTGGGAAAGCAGTTATGATTTGATCGACCAGAAATTTTAAATATATTTTTCACGAAGAAAACAAATAATTGACACACTTATACATAAATTATGCACCCCAACACACACACAAATATTGTATTTAGTGTCATATACTGTTCAAACATAAGCCATATTTATGCCACATATGTATGATCCAACAACATATACATACAGCGGAGAATGAGTCCCGAGGGAGCGAAGCGACCGAGGGCTGGGGCAGAGCCAGAGGGGGAGGGTTTGGGAAGGGGTATCCCCCTCCCACGGGAAAATTTTGCATTTATATACTTGAAATGATTTAATTTGGTGCACGTCACACAAGCATTCAGCAAGAGCATTGCAAGCCTACACGGGAACTACGTGGCCCGGTACAGAAAAAGTGGTACTCGCCCCCGACCATACACAACAAACTGAGATAATTTGTTCGCGCGCAAAGCGCGTGGCGAAAATTTCAAATGGATGTAATAATTATTTTGTAAACGTTAGAATTAACAAGTCTTAGCTCATACATTTTATTCTTTCTTCCCCTTTTTTTTTTTTGGGGGGGGGGGGGGGGGGCAAAAACACCCCCTGCCCCCCCCCCCCCCCCACTTCCGGCGCCTATGTATGAAGGTATTGGCAGAGGTGGTTTAAATCAAATATACATATTTGGTAGCATATTAAAGGAAAAGAGCGGTGCTTTCAGAAACTTTTTGTCGACTTATTTCCCTTCAGTGGATCCCGAATTATGCTGATTGTATTTATGCCTATTTATGTATTTACACTGAAAATGGTGACGGACAGTTATTGCACACATTTGGTCCTCTAACTAGGAAACTAGTACAGCAATCAGAAGTCAAAACAGAAGTCGAAAACGTGCCAATACGATCTTAAATTTTGTCTATTTTGACCGATTTCACAAAGAGTCCATTAAATGTATTCGTTCGTCACGCTTTTTCGTCAATTACAATTCAAATCCATAGGTCACAGTTGCTTCATATATCCTGTGACTTACAAAATTGAATTGTACTGAACGATAATGTGTGACAAATGACTAGATTGAATGGACTTTTTGTAAAATTGGTCGACAGACGTAGACAACATTGAAGCTGGCATTGGAACATTTTCAGCTTCACGGGATGAAATTGAAGTACAAATTTATGAAATTGAATCACAAAAGTGTTAAAGAAGATGGGGAAAACCTGTATTAGATCGGTCTTGATCTTTGTACCTTTTAAAACCATCATGTTAGAGCCACGTACTTTAGATACCGTAAAATGCAATGAAACGAGATTATTCGGTGGCAATTTGTGTGGATAAGCCGTATCAATGCGTGGTAGAACTTTCTTTTCCGTTCAATTAAGATTGTGCGTCTAGGTTTAATAATGTTATGTTTTGTAATGCAGTAATCTTAGAATTGAACGAAAACGAAGCTTCACATCGTTCTGTAAATGTAAGTAAGATTAGAAATACTCACCGACCATAATAATGATTAAGTTAACAGTAAAGGCTGATACGTAGTTCCAGTTGACTTCCATCTGATAAAGAAAAACAAATAAATATTGAAATTTAAAATGTTTTGAGCAGACATTTTTTTTAAAGAATCAACTACAATGACCAATGCGAAGGTCCAGTCGAGAACAATCTAATATGATTATTTTGTTTAATTGGGGCGACAAAAATGTAATGAAATATCGTACTTAAAATATCACTAATAAATACATTTCAGGTACTACCCGAGTTATGATCCTTCATTATGCAGACACATGTAATGATGTCGTCATTGGGCCGTATGCATAAAAACAAGCAATTGCTTATAAGCAAATGCTTCAAGCACAAGCAAGAGCTTGTCAAGCAAAAGATCAAGTTCAAGCAATTGCTTGAATTCATATGCACAACCTTTTGCTTGTGCTGAAACCTTTTGCTTGCACTGCCTAAGCAATTGCTTACGTGTTGGACAAAGGATCGTTACGGTTGTGCGAACATCGCACTGCGGGACAACAATGCTTCGTGCCCGACCTGGCAGCAGTATTTTTGCTTACGAAAATAGGGGGGAAACAGCACAGAGCATTAGGGGGGTTTCTGTGCAGATCGATGGACGAAAAATGCCGTAAAAAGTCTAAAATAACAGAAATTGTATTAAATATGAAATCACAACATAACCTCTGGAATAAGGAGCTCGTAATCATCCTGAAACGGTATGAAAATTTGATCCTAAAACGCGAATGCCCTGAGTAAGCAAGAGCTCAAGCTGGTCTGGATGTGCTTGAAAAAACGCAAGCAATTGCTTATCAAGACAAGTAAAAGGTTCGTTTTATGCATACGGTTTCAAGCAATTGCTTGTTTGGTAAGCAATTGCTTACGAGCAGTAAGCAATTGCTTGTGCTTGTAAGCAAATGCTTTTGCTTGCAAGCAATTGCTTGTTTTTATGCATACCGATTCAAGCAAAAGGCTAGCACAAGCAATTGCTTGTTTTTATGCATACGGCCCAATGACATTGGTGACAACTCTGTGAGCCACTTAATACCCGAAAACCACAGATAATCAAGAAACTAGTCTTTTGTGGATTAAAGACTAGGACTTGAATATGGCAATTCACTTCCATTAATTGCTCACTTTGTCAAGTTGAATAAAGGGCAGATTTAAGCGGTTTATTCAAACACTGTTCTCACTGAGGAACCTCAGATCGTTTCCTGAAAGTAGTTAACTGCAAAACATCTATGGTTCAAAATCTAACTGACTGTCGAGCACATCATTGTTACTCTTTAGCGGATGATGTACTGTACATACATGTATGATGTTAATTAAGTTTTAGAGGGATATCATTCAGCAAAATTCTTTAGTAGTATAAATCAACATATCCAAAATTATAGTCTATGGTATTTCACATTTGTGAAAATACCATAGAGTATTTTATTGGCATTTAAAAATAACTGGTTTCTTTAAGTGATATGTCGCATGAGGATGGTTGTTTAAGGTGTAGCTTTTCCCCTCTTTTAGGATCATCAACATGCTAGCCTTGATAACGATACTAACCCCCTTCCCTGAGTACAATGTGGGAATATAAATGTACTTCTTGACTTTTCTTCTTCTTATGAATGGCAATTGTTGAGCTTTACAAGAATGTCTTCACAAGAATTTATCATTGGGAAAAGACTCATCCCAAAGATATGTTAGCTTTCATACCCTGTTATTTTGACTTTGTATTTCCAAACAAAGTCGATTCACCCTCGTATCCCCAGCCCCGTATTATAATATTGAGTGCCAATCGCAACCAAATTTTGTACAGGTTTTTAATGTAAAATGCGACAATACATGACAATAAAATTGATTTGTTTGAAATATTTTACACAATAAAAAAGAAAGCAAATATGGTTTATAATCATTGAAAACATTATTGATTTTATGGTTATTTTTATATATTTTCTAGACCTGAAAATATTTACAAAGGCCTGAATAAATTATAAAGGTTTTGCTTGTAATAACGATTGGAAGGACACATGCCTTCCAATCATGAGGTCCCGAGTTCGGAACCAGAGAGTGCCCGGAAGGATGGAACGTGATTCTTTAGCACTGTATTCGCAAACAAGGTGCCAGGCTGGAAGACTCCCCAGGGAGTCGAAATGTGTACTTTGTGTGCTGGATTTATTATGTATCTAATGACTGGGAATCTGGGAATAAAAATGATGATGCGCCACGAGCGTCGAATAGACAGAACATTTGCTATATAGCAGCCACCTCATTGTCATTATAATTATTACAATTATTAATCTTATGTGTGTTCCTTGATTCAAAATCTTTTGTTTTATATTGTTTTATCATTTGTTTTGCCAGTGTATTGTTTTTTAATCATATTAGATGACATTCAACATTAAGTATATAAAATCTGTCATTCTATAATCTGAAACATTTTCAGAAATGTTTGTCCATAAGATTATGTGAAATTTCATTTTCTATGTCTGACACGTGACGTATAAAGACACGTGACAATGGACCGATTGACTTGAAAATTGGCACATACGTAAAACAAGTCAAGTAGAATACGAATTTGAAAAGAAAAAAAATTGGACCATTATTATTTTTTTTATAATTAATACAATTTTTGAATAATTATGCACATTTTTGACGAATTTGGGGGAAAATTGGGATTTTCATCTAAAATAAAGAGAAATTACAGGAATTCTTCAGGTTTTCTGTAAAAATACTTTCAAATGATGTAATTCATCATATCCATGTTTTTTATGGTGATAAAATATATCACTAATTTGCATAAATTATGTATTTCATTGTTTTCATTCTTATGTATTTTATTGTTTTTATTTTAATTTTTAATTTTTTTTTTTTTTTTAGAAGAATTTATCTCTGAAGTGTATGAATTAAACTAATAACAAAGAAATAATCCAAATTATAATTCAATGTAAAAATTATAACAGATTTGGAGTTTACATGGCATTGGATATATGAATTACATAGAAACCTCTACAAAAATTGCAGTTTTTTGTGACGGTTGAGCAATTATCGACCTCTAAAATCAGTTCTACATGTCCGACCGGGATGAATTATATATCAAAACATGCGGGAGACTTGAGAGAAAAAAGTCATGAAGTTTGAATGTGAAATTCCAATCGGTCTAGATGCACGACAGGGGGGGGGGGGGGGGGGGGGGGGGGGCCAAAGCCCAAAATGCCCCCTCCCCTAATGGGATTAGGGTTAAGGCGCTTTTAACGTACAAGTAGGGGTAAAATCCTTCATATGTGTTTTGTGGACTTCCAGTAGCTAGTTCGCGAGGTTGTGCACCTAGGTTGTGCTTCCACAAGGTCCTAGAAGACAATTATGGGCCTCAACCTTTTATAACATTCCATGTATGTATAACCCCCTTTGCTCCCTAATCTAAGGTTTATGGAATTATGATCATATTTCTTTATATAGTTTGTTTTCATAATTATATTAAATTCCATTTTCTTAATTTGTAGCTCATTTCACCAGTTAAAGTGTCAAAATCAAACTAAATCCCGAATAATGGCAACCAGATAACAATAAACACTTACTAAAATCGCTAATACGTTTTGCGAAAAGGGTGCATTATTTTTAAGTGAGTAGCAGGCAGAAAGGAATGCAGAAGATAGAAAAGTTTGTATTGGATGTAAACGAAAACGTACATCATTGCTAGTGGAATCAAATTATTACTACAATTCATTAAAAACATGAGAGAAGCAAATTTGGTAGTATAGACCCGAAAAAAGGTTCAGTATGAGAATAAAAAGGTTAAGGATTTATCAAGGGTTGACGCACTTCTCCAAGCAAGAATACCATAACACAAAGGTGGAACAATAATATCATCATTTTGTATGCATATTCTGGTAAGATATTTACTTTATATATAATTCCTGTATTCTTAGAAATCTGATAACAAACAAAATCAATATAATCTTTCCATAATAATTTATTTTCTACTATTACGTCTGAAAACGCTAAAGATAAGAATTCTTTAATTGTTGATCCTGCTAATTCAATATAATTATCTTTTGTATAATTATTTTGTCTTATTTATTTTGTAGAAACTCGTATGATAAAGTTATTTTAAAGGTATTTTAAGACATACAATTTATCTTAGAACAAAACATACCAACTATTAACATTCATGTTCAATATTCAGGTTCAATATGTTTTCGTAAACTGTGTTATTTTTTAGTGGTTTATCAACGAAGTGTTAAAAAAAAAAAAACTATTTTCAAAAATGTTCTACTTACTTTATTCTTGTATCATTCCGTTGCGGTGTAACCACATGAATAAACGGTGTCTGAAACCATTGGACTCCTTTCAATGCATTGACGGACCAAATGTAAATAATTCTCTTGCCGGGGAAACACTTATAAATTCTCTAAATGAAGAGCAGAGTAAATTCAGAAATGGGTTGTCTTTTTTGATATTGCTTGATGTATTACCGTTTTTTTTACAGAAGTACAACAAGTTGTTTATCACCTTAACGCTGTTTTTTTTAAAGAATTCAGAAATATCGTGACTTCATAACGATGTGACGGTGATAGGTCATACTTATGTGTTCCGCTCTATCGGCATAAGTGTCGATCCAGAATGACGAAGAGGCTGAAAAAAGAGATTCACTCTCAGCTTGTTATTTTGAAACACGATTGAAAGAAAAGCGCAATGTTAACGAAGCGGACCTGTGCTTGGCTATTTTTAAAATAGCCGAGCTTCTAAAAATTCTTAATCAGTCATTCACGCTCTGGAGCGGACAGGTTGACAATCCCGCTAGTAGATTACTTGTGGTGTAGATCAATCAATATGTAGAGATGATTATCAATCGTGATAGGCGCTATATAAATCGTGTATATTATTATAATTATTATGTGAAACAACTCATGTGTTAAGTACGTCATATCTTATTTATCACCCAATCGCGTAAGTGGCATACTCAATTACAATGTCAAAGTTGTATGACCGTGGTAAAGTGTGCAATGGTGACCATATAATTTGTACTCAATTTAGTTATCAAGAAGAAAAGACTGCAATTTGTTGAATACAAAACAATAATTACAGAAATTTAGATTCTTTTAATTTTGTATAATAATTTGTTTTCAAATATAATAGGTGGTAGTGTTTCTTATCACGTAATTGCAAATCTCCCAACACAAAATGTACTTTGATATAACGTAGCTATGCATTTATCCTTATCTTGATATACTATTCATATTGCGTTCTTGATCAATCAATATGCAATTAAAAAACACGTTCATCGTAAGTCGTTTTTGTTTATTAATCAATTACATAATTTTCATACAATAGGGAATGACAATTGTGATTTAAACCGCATTGTTATTAAAATAAATAAAAAATAAAAAATAAAATAATATTAAAACAAATATTTATACAGTTTTTATGTTTATGTTTTATGAAAATCAGGGCTCTCATGGTTTGTATTAAAATTTGATTGAATTTTAAAAAAGATTCAAATTATCGAATTTCAAAAGCCACAAAAACTTGAGCATGCATGCATGCATTGCGAACAGCACATGTAGTTGAATGCATTGATTATGGTTTATGAAACAATTCTGTTTAAATTTCCAGCCATTTTGAACCGTTTGGTTGAATAGAGTTTTTGTATTTGTAAAACAGTGCTAATACAACTGTCTAGAATCTCAATTACCTGCATTAATGTTATCACCTTCACGAAGAGCTCAGTGTTAAAAAGGTGCTAAAACCACTTTCCATAGAAATTAGTTAAAGATATATCTGGATTTATAAGCTACGTAGCTACCTAGGAATTCAAATTTTACAACAAAATACTCACTCAAAATCAAAATGTAGAAAGTTAAATTTTCATTCTCCCAGAGGCACGTGTACAAAGTTGGGCAAAGAAACCTGTTTTCTTCGAAAGTTGAAAAAGTGGACATAGCGCCTTTTGGAAGAAAGCACACAGAAATACGGTCATTATGACTTAGATTTGTGCTCGGAGACCTTTTAATAATGGTTACCTTTTATGTGTACACTCAGTTTTCC
This sequence comes from Echinarachnius parma, assembly GCA_037951105.1. NCBI lineage: Eukaryota > Metazoa > Echinodermata > Echinoidea > Clypeasteroida > Echinarachniidae > Echinarachnius > Echinarachnius parma. The sequence goes on from JBAMJV010004748.1 coordinate 11,931, forward strand.
TCCCTACCATAATTATAACAAAATCCTGTAAGACGAAATCTTGAATTCTTCGTAATGAAATTTCGATGCATTTGTAATGCTGCGTTTACACCATGTTCCCGCCCAGATAGCAAAATATTGCGGGGCCCATCTGGGTTTTATCTGTTCACAACTGGGCTGGTATATGGGCCCCAGATGGGCCAGCCCATGGGCAGCCCATCAAAAACCCAGCATTTTGCACCAGGGTTACCAAATGGGCAGCAAATGGGCCCCACATGTGCCAGACCTTTGGCAGCCCATCAAAAACCCAACATATATGGGCTCCATATGGGCCAAATGGGTTCTAAGTGGGCCCCATGTGAGCCCACTTGGCCCAGATGGGCCCCAGATAGCAAATCATTGTGGGGGCCCATCTGGGTTTGATTTGGTTACAACTGGGCTGGTACATGGGCTCCAGAAGGGCCAGCCCATGGGCAGCCCATCAAAAACCCAGCATTTTGCACCAGGGTTACCAAATGGACAGCAAATGGGGCCCACATGTGCCAGACCTTTGGCAGCCCATCAAAAACCCAACATATATGGGCTCCATATGGGCCAAATGGGTTCTAAGTGTGCCCCATGTGAGCCCACTTGGCCCAGATGGGCCCCAGATAGCAAATCATTGTGGGGGCCCATCTGGGTTTGATTTGGTTACAACTGGGCTGGTACATGGGCTCCAGAAGGGCCAGCCCATGGGCAGCCCATCAAAAACCCAGCATTTTGCACCAGGGTTACCAAATGGGCAGCAAATGGGCCCCACATGTGCCAGACCTTTGGCAGCCCATCAAAAACCCAACATATATGGGCTCCATATGGGCCAAATGGGTTCTAAGTGCGCCCATGTGAGCCCACTTGGATCAGATGGGCCCCAGATAGCAAAATATTGTGGGGGCCCATCTTGGTTTGATTTGGTTACAACTAGGCTGGTATATGGGCTCCAGATGGGCCAGCCCATAGGCAGCCCATCAAAAACCCAGCATTTTGCCCAGGGTTACCAAATGGGCAGCAAATGGGCCCCACATGTGCTAGACCATTGGCAGCCCATCAAAAACCCAACGGGCTCCATATGGGCCAAATGGGTTCTAAGTGGGCCCCATGTGAGCCCACTAGGGCCCCACATTGGACCCATCTGGGGCCCATATGGGTTTGGTAAAAAGGGTATCAACTGCATGATTTTCATATTTGTTATTTGTTATTTGTTATACATTTAATGGTCGCTTGTAGAGATTGAACCTTAAACCTAAACCCTACTCCTACTCCTAATCCTAATCCTAAACCTAACATCCTATCATCCTACCAACAATTGTTATAACCGGTTCAATATCTATATATACACATCTTCTTGATGTGCGTGTTTTATAATGGTTAGTATTTGCAGGGAGTTGATTCTGAAATAATTAGCCTTCAATTCATATTCATAACACTATATACAGGTGTTATTTATATTTTTTATACATTATATACAACAAAAGAAGACTTGATAACAATGTTTACAATATAAATAATTACATAAAGAAAGAAACACATTTTATATTTTACATTTCACTTACAATTGTTCATGATCGATCATACATTACCCGATAGCAATGGGAAAAGCGTGGGGATCGATTATGGAGCCAGCATATGGGCTGCCAATATGGGACCCACATGGGAACCACATGGGCTCCATATATAATCGGTTCACACCTCTTCTTGATATGCCTGTTTTATAATGGTTAGTATTTGCAGGGAGTTGATCCTGAACTAATGAGCCTTCAATTCATATTCATAACATACAGGTGTTATTTATATACAACAAAGACACGAACAATGTTTTCAATATAAATAATTACAAAAAGAAAGAAACAAATTTCACGAATTACCCGATAGCAATGGGGATAGCGTGGGGATCGATTATGTAGCCAGCATATGGGCTGCCAATATGGGAACCACATGGGACCCACATGGGCTCCGTATATAATCCCCGGGAGGGGGGGGGGGTACACACGTATATTGGGTATACGGGGATGTGCCGCTGGGAAGGGTGACTTTTTCAAGAAAGATCCTTAGACATGGGTCCCCTTTTCATCAAAAAAATCCTTAGACATGGGTCCCTTTTTTCATATTTCCCCTTTTATATACGGGATTTTGGGATTTGCCGATGTGAAATTGCAACAATTTTCAAGCTCGCTACGCTCGCTAACTTAAAACCACCAAATTTGCGGGAAATACACCCAAAACATGCGCCGCAGGCGAAAAAAAAATCCTTAGACATGGGTCCATTTTTCGCAAAAGGACCCTTAGATGTGGGTATGGGTTCGGAGGTCTCAGCCGCACACCCCCGTCCGACTATAATCTGAGTACCCCCCCCCCCCCCCCGGGATATAATCGGTTCACACCTCTTCTTGATATGCCTGTTTTATAATGGTTAGTATTTGCAGGGAGTTGATCCTGAACTAATGAGCCTTCAATTCATATTCATAACATACAGGTGTTATTTATATACAACAAAGACACGAACAATGTTTTCAATATAAATAATTACAAAAAGAAAGAAACAAATTTCACGAATTACCCGATAGCAATGGGGATAGCGTGGGGATCGATTATGTAGCCAGCATATGGGCTGCCAATATGGGAACCACATGGGACCCACATGGGCTCCGTATATAATCCCCGGGAGGGGGGGGGGGGGGGGGGGGGGGGTACTCACGTATATTGGGTATACGGGGATGTGCCGCTGGGAAGGGTGACTTTTTCAAGAAAGATCCTTAGACATGGGTCCCCTTTTCATCAAAAAAATCCTTAGACATGGGTCCCTTTTTTCATACTTCCCCTTTTATATACGGGATTTTGGGATTTGCCGATGTGAAATTGCAACAATTTTCAAGCTCGCTACGCTCGCTAACTTAAAACCACCAAATTTGCGGGAAATACACCCAAAACATGCGCCGCAGGCGAAAAAAAAATCCTTAGACATGGGTCCATTTTTCGCAAAAGGACCCTTAGATTTATCCTTATCTTGATATACTATTCATATTGCGTTCTTGATCAATCAATATGCAATTAAAAAACACGTTCATCGTAAGTCGTTTTTGTTTATTAATCAATTACATAATTTTCATACAATAGGGAATGACAATTGTGATTTAAACCGCATTGTTATTAAAATAAATAAAAAATAAAAAATAAAATAATATTAAAACAAATATTTATACAGTTTTTATGTTTATGTTTTATGAAAATCAGGGCTCTCATGGTTTGTATTAAAATTTGATTGAATTTTAAAAAAGATTCAAATTATCGAATTTCAAAAGCCACAAAAACTTGAGCATGCATGCATGCATTGCGAACAGCACATGTAGTTGAATGCATTGATTATGGTTTATGAAACAATTCTGTTTAAATTTCCAGCCATTTTGAACCGTTTGGTTGAATAGAGTTTTTGTATTTGTAAAACAGTGCTAATACAACTGTCTAGAATCTCAATTACCTGCATTAATGTTATCACCTTCACGAAGAGCTCAGTGTTAAAAAGGTGCTAAAACCACTTTCCATAGAAATTAGTTAAAGATATATCTGCATTTATAAGCTACGTAGCTACCTAGGAATTCAAATTTTACAACAAAATACTCACTCAAAATCAAAATGTAGAAAGTTAAATTTTCATTCTCCCAGAGGCACGTGTACAAAGTTGGGCAAAGAAACCTGTTTTCTTCGAAAGTTGAAAAAGTGGACATAGCGCCTTTTGGAAGAAAGCACACAGAAATACGGTCATTATGACTTAGATTTGTGCTCGGAGACCTTTTAATAATGGTTACCTTTTATGTGTACACTCAGTTTTCCTCCCTACCATAATTATAACAAAATCCTGTAAGACGAAATCTTGAATTCTTCGTAATGAAATTTCGATGCATTTGTAATGCTGCGTTTACACCATGTTCCCGCCCAGATAGCAAAATATTGCGGGGCCCATCTGGGTTTTATCTGTTCACAACTGGGCTGGTATATGGGCCCCAGATGGGCCAGCCCATGGGCAGCCCATCAAAAACCCAGCATTTTGCACCAGGGTTACCAAATGGGCAGCAAATGGGCCCCACATGTGCCAGACCTTTGGCAGCCCATCAAAAACCCAACATATATGGGCTCCATATGGGCCAAATGGGTTCTAAGTGTGCCCCATGTGAGCCCACTTGGCCCAGATGGGCCCCAGATAGCAAATCATTGTGGGGGCCCATCTGGGTTTGATTTGGTTACAACTGGGCTGGTACATGGGCTCCAGAAGGGCCAGCCCATGGGCAGCCCATCAAAAACCCAGCATTTTGCACCAGGGTTACCAAATGGGCAGCAAATGGGCCCCACATGTGCCAGACCTTTGGCAGCCCATCAAAAACCCAACATATATGGGCTCCATATGGGCCAAATGGGTTCTAAGTGCGCCCATGTGAGCCCACTTGGATCAGATGGGCCCCAGATAGCAAAATATTGTGGGGGCCCATCTTGGTTTGATTTGGTTACAACTAGGCTGGTATATGGGCTCCAGATGGGCCAGCCCATAGGCAGCCCATCAAAAACCCAGCATTTTGCCCCAGGGTTACCAAATGGGCAGCAAATGGGCCCCACATGTGCTAGACCATTGGCAGCCCATCAAAAACCCAACGGGCTCCATATGGGCCAAATGGGTTCTAAGTGGGCCCCATGTGAGCCCACTAGGGCCCCACATTGGACCCATCTGGGGCCCATATGGGTTTGGTAAAAAGGGTATCAACTGCATGATTTTCATATTTGTTATTTGTTATTTGTTATACATTTAATGGTCGCTTGTAGAGATTGAACCTTAAACCTAAACCCTACTCCTACTCCTAATCCTAATCCTAAACCTAACATCCTATCATCCTACCAACAATTGTTATAACCGGTTCAATATCTATATATACACATCTTCTTGATGTGCGTGTTTTATAATGGTTAGTATTTGCAGGGAGTTGATTCTGAAATAATTAGCCTTCAATTCATATTCATAACACTATATACAGGTGTTATTTATATTTTTTATACATTATATACAACAAAAGAAGACTTGATAACAATGTTTACAATATAAATAATTACATAAAGAAAGAAACACATTTTATATTTTACATTTCACTTACAATTGCTCATGATCGATCATACATTACCCGATAGCAATGGGAAAAGCGTGGGGATCGATTATGGAGCCAGCATATGGGCTGCCAATATGGGACCCACATGGGAACCACATGGGCTCCATATATAATCGGTTCACACCTCTTCTTGATATGCCTGTTTTATAATGGTTAGTATTTGCAGGGAGTTGATCCTGAACTAATGAGCCTTCAATTCATATTCATAACATACAGGTGTTATTTATATACAACAAAGACACGAACAATGTTTTCAATATAAATAATTACAAAAAGAAAGAAACAAATTTCACGAATTACCCGATAGCAATGGGGATAGCGTGGGGATCGATTATGTAGCCAGCATATGGGCTGCCAATATGGGAACCACATGGGACCCACATGGGCTCCGTATATAATCCCCGGGAGGGGGGGGGGGGGGTACTCACGTATATTGGGTATACGGGGATGTGCCGCTGGGAAGGGTGACTTTTTCAAGAAAGATCCTTAGACATGGGTCCCCTTTTCATCAAAAAAATCCTTAGACATGGGTCCCTTTTTTCATATTTCCCCTTTTATATACGGGATTTTGGGATTTGCCGATGTGAAATTGCAACAATTTTCAAGCTCGCTACGCTCGCTAACTTAAAACCACCAAATTTGCGGGAAATACACCCAAAACATGCGCCGCAGGCGAAAAAAAAATCCTTAGACATGGGTCCATTTTTCGCAAAAGGACCCTTAGATGTGGGTATGGGTTCGGAGGTCTCAGCCGCACACCCCCGTCCGACTATAATCTGAGTACCCCCCCCGGGATATAATCGGTTCACACCTCTTCTTGATATGCCTGTTTTATAATGGTTAGTATTTGCAGAGAGTTGATTCTGAAATAATAAACCTTCAATTCATATTTATAACATACAGGTGTTATTTATATACAACAAACACACGATAACAATGTTTTCAATATAAATAATTACAAAAAGAAAGAAACACATTTTATATTTTACATTTCACTTACAATTGATCATGATCGATCATACATTACCCGATAGCAATGGGGAGAGCGTTGGGCTCGATTATGGAGCCAGCACATGGGCTGCCCATGTTTGGTATACCCATGTGGGGCCCATATGTCCCATGTGGGTTTTACATGGGTCATATGAGCCCCAGAAGGCCCACGTAAATCCCATATGGCCCCATATACTTTGCTATCTGGACAGGGTTCTATATGGGCTACAAGTTGGCCAAATGGGTTTAATATGGACCCATGTGGGCCAAGACGGTTCTAAATGGGCTTCTTACGTTTCAAGTGGGTTATATATGGGCCCCACATGGACCAAGAGGGTTCTATTTGGGACCCACATATTACCCACGTGACCAATATGGAGCCCGATTAGAAACCGCTTTGCCCATATGGAGCCCATATATATAGAACCCGCTTGGCCCATATGTGTTGTTACTTGTGGGGTTTGGGTGGGAATTGGCCCAACTGGTATACATCTGGTTTTTATATGGGCCACGTGGGCTCTATCTGGGTGGGAACTTGGAAAGGCCCACATGGGGTACATAATGATGTGTTGATACTTGGGTTTTGGGTGGGAAGGCCCATCTTGTGTACATTTGGGGTTTTAATGGGCCACGTAGGCTCCATATACCATATACTGGGCCCAGCTGATGCTCGATGTGTGGTTTTCTCTAGAAAATACGCACATGGGGCCCATATGTGTTGGTACTTGTTGGTTCTGGGTGGGAAGGCCCATCTGGTATACATCTGTTTTTTTGGCTGGGCGCAGCTGGTACTCGATGCGCGATCTGGTATACATCTGGTTTTTATATGGGCCCAGACGATGCTTGATGTGCGATATTAACCACCAAAACTCACATGGGGCCCACATGGGGCGCACATGGGGTCTATATGTGTTGGTACTTTTGGGTTCTGGGTGGGCAGGCCCATTTGGTATACATCTAGTTTTAATATGAGCCACGTAGGCTCCATATATTTGTGGGTTCTAGGTGGAAAGGCCCATCTGGTATACATCTGGTTTTTGGCTGGGCCCAACCAATGCTCGATGTGCGATTTTCACTACCAAATACCCATATGTGTTGGTACTATAGGGTTTTGGGTGGGCAGGCCCATCTGGTATACATCTAGTTTTTATATCATGGGCCACGTGGGCTCCATATATTTGTGGGTCATAGGTGGAAAGGCCCATCTGGTATACATCTGGTTTTTAGCTAGGCCTAGCCGATGATCGATATACGATTTTCACCACCAAAAACACAAATGGGGCCCACATGGGGCACATGTGTGTTCGTACTTGGGTTTTAGGTGGGAAGGCCCATCTGGTAGACATTTGGGTTTTTAATAGGCCACGTAGGCTCCATATACTTGTGGGTCATAGGTGGAAAGGCCCATCTGGTATACATCTGGTTTTTAGCTGGGCCCAGCCGATGCTCGATATACGATTTTCACCACCAAAACACACATGGGGCCCACATGGGGCACATGTGTGTTAGTACTTGGGTTTTGGGTGGGAAGGCCCATCTGGTTTTCATCTAGCTTTTATTTGGGCCACGTGGGTTACATATTTACATATACTTGTGGGTCATAGGTGGAAAGGCCCATCTGGTATACATCTGGTTTTTAGCTGGGCCCAGCCGATGCTCGATGTACGATTTTCACCACCAAAACACACATGGGGCCCACATGGGGCGCATGTGTGTTGTTACTTGGGTTTTGGGTGGGAAGGCCCATTTGGTATATATATTGGGGTTTTTAATGGGCCACGTGGGCTCCATATACTTGTTGGTTCTGGGTGGGAAGGCCCATCTGGTAAACATCTGGTTTTAAGCTGGGCACAGCCGATGCTTGATGTGGGATATTCACCACCAAAAACTCACATGGGGCCCTCATGGGGCGCACATGGGGTCCATATGTGTTGATACTATAGGGTTTTGGGTGGGCAGGCCCATCTGGTATACATCTAGTTTTTATATCATGGGCCACGTGGGCTCCATATACTTGTGGGTTCTAGGTGGAAAGGCCTATCTGGTTTTTTGCTCGGCCCAGCCATTAATGCTCGATGTACGATTTTCACCACCAAAAACCCACATGGGACCCACATGGGGCATTTGTGTTGGAACTTGGGTTTTGGGTGGGAATTGGCCCATCTGGTATACATTTGGGTTTTTAATTGGCCACGTGGGCTCCATATACTTGTGGGTTTTGGGTGGGAATGCCCATCTGGTATACATTTAGTTTTTGTATGGGCCACGTGAGCTACATACGTGTGGGTTCTAGGTGGAGAGGCCCATCTGGTATACATCTGGTTTTTGGCTGGGCCCAACCAATGCTCGATGTGCGATTTTCACTACCAAAAACCCGCATGGGGTACATATCTGTTTGAACTTGGGTTTTGGGTGGGAATTGGCCTATCTGGTGTACATTTGGGTTTTTAATGGGCCACGTGGGCTCCATATACTTTTGGGATTTGGGTGGGAAGGCCCATCTGGTATACATTTAGATTTTGTATGGGCCACGTGGGCTACATATACTTGTGGGTTCTAGGTGGGAAAGCCCATCTGGTATACATCTGGTTTTTAGCTGGGCCCAGCCGTTGCTCGATGTGCGATTTTCACCACCAAAAACCCACATGGGGCCCATATGGGGCACCTATGTGTTGGTACTTGGTTTTGGGTGGGAAAGCCCATCTGGTATACATTTGGGTTTTTATTGGGTCACGTGGGCTCCATATACTTGTGGGTTCTGGGTGGGAAGGCCCATCTGGTATACATCTGGTTTTAAGCTGGTCCGAGCCGATGCTCTAGGTGCGAATTTCACTACTAAAAACCCATATGGGCCCCACATGGGGTCCATATGTGTTGGTACTTATGGGTTCTGGGTGGGAAGGCCCATCTGGTATACATCTGGTTTTTATATGGGCCACGTGGGCTCTAGTCAGCCCAGACAAAGCCCAGATGGGCCCCAATTATTTTGCTATCTGGGCGGCGGCCACGGCAGCCCCGTTTGCCTAAAATGGAGTGCGCCGTGAGATTTTGGCAAATTTTTCCTCTGTATTCAAGTTTTGTTAGGACTTGCCAAGTTTTCTCACGGTCTACCACGGTATCCGTGACGCGCCGTGGGGGAAAGGGGTTGCTGAGTCCCGGAGGCTCCTAAGCGCACAACGGTTCGGCCCGCGGTCTACCACGGATGCCAGTACGTTCCCTCCCGGCCCGTCACGTTCTGATGGGGTCCCTCACGTTCATCACGTTCTGATCAAGGTCTGACACGTATTTACGTTCTGTCAAGGCTTTCTACAGATGAAACGTAGACGCCGGGAAGCTTCGGAGCACGTTTGTGGCCACGGTATAAAAAAAGAAGGTCTCCCAAGAAACAGCAATCATTGTATCCTGAGATTTCGATGAGACAACAATGAAGCTCCCCTGCCGGTCCCGGCTTTTATATACCAGACCGCGAGCGCCGTGTCAGACCGTAGTAGAACGCAACGCGCCGTAGCACGTCGGGCCGGTAAACCGTCACACGCCGGGACGCGCAGTGATTGAATGCGACGAAACGGCTACCATGTACCCTAGCTAGCCGTGAGAACCGTGACAAAACGCGCACTAAAAGCGGCAGAACGTGACAAAACGCGCACTAAACGCGGCAGAACATGACAAAACTTAAAAGGACCGTGAGATGTCGGGGAATGTCATGCTTCCCGTCCTACTACGGACAGCCTCCAAGTTTTGTTACGGCCTATTACGTACTGTCACGTTTTGCTGCGTTCACCCCGTTTTACTACGGCCTGCTAGGTTTGTCATCCGCACCGCGACTGCCGTGGCAATTTTTTTGACAGTTAAAAATCTGGCTCGGCATCCACGGCAATCGCGGCCAGCGCATCTATGGTGGGAGCGAGCGATGCTAATGGGGAAGAGAAAGATGACAGTGACGATTCCAGTCTGTCACCGGAAACTCCCCCCATACGCAAAGCTAGCAACAAACAAGAGGCTAAAAGGGAACGAAAACTAAAACTATTTAAAAAGTGAAACCGAAAGATTAGATGAAAACATATAGATGTGGAACTTTAAAAGTATGACTTTGTGGACTAAAAAGGTTCACTAGGTACTCGTAAACGCAAGGAATCGTTAAATTGTATTGTATTAGAACGAATATTGGACATGGATAAATGTAATAATATGACTGCGATGAGATTTCTATTTCTTATTGAACAAGTATGAGCTCAACTCTACATTTCATATCTCTGAATGTACGGGGTCTTATGAGCATGTAGAGATAAACGAAAAAGAAACAAAATATGGATGTGGCTCAGAAAGCAGAAATGCGACATAGCGTTATTACAAGAAACTTTTCTGTCAAAAGAACTGGAAGTCTGCGTGCAAGCAGAATGGAATGGTACTTGCTTTTTCAACCATGGCTCGCATCATTCACGTGGAGTTATGGTTTTAATACGAAAAGATCTTAATATTAATATAGACAATGTTTACATACAATTAGGATGCAGAGTACTAGCTTTTCGTTTACATGTGAAGAAAAAGTATTTTTATGTATAAATGTTTATGCACCGACAAAGAAATGTGAGAAAAGTAATTTCTTTAAAAAATTCACACTGTGGGTTAAACGCATAAAACAGGAGAATGATATTTTATTAGCTGGTGGGGACTGGAATTGTGTACAAAATGGAAGGATTGATACATGTGGGATGTCGCATGCCTATGCTTTAAAAGAAAAAATGAAACGATTCCAAAAATGTAATCACTTAATAGATATATGGAGGAAATTCTATCCTAACAAAAAAAAATTTACGTGGAGATAATTATCTTTACGTATTTTCTCTAGACTTGATTATTGGTTAGTTTTAAACAAATATTCATATTTGGTGTATTCCACAGATATTAGACCTGCCTTGAAATGTGACCACAATGCTATTTCACTGAAAATTAAAATATCTGATGGAAAACGGGGTAAAGGATATTGGAAGTTGAATAATTCTCTTTTTAATGATGTGAAGTACGTAAATAAAATGAGACATTTAATACAATATGTAACAAATTATTATACTGGTTTCGATGCGCAAACAAAGTGGGAACTGTGTAAATCAAAGATAAAAGAATATAGTATAAACTATGCAAAAAATAAACAAAAACAAAAGAAAATGTATTATACTAAGTTGGAAAAAGATTATAATGATATATGTCAGATTGTTGATGTAAATCCAGATGATGAAAATGTTAAAAAAATTAAGACATTAGCAAAACAATTAGATACTCGGTATAATTATAAATGTGAAGGCGCCTTTATAAGGTCAAGGGATAGATGGTTAGAACATGGTGAACAGTCATCAAGATATTTTTTACAACTTGAAAAATTACGTGGAATAAAAAAGGAAATGATAATATGATTATTGATAGAGAAAATGTTCTTTTAAAAATACGAGAATTTTATGAAGATTTGTATTTAGAAAAAGATGAAAACATTGAAACAAATGAATTTTAGACCATAATTTATTAAATGGGTTCAAACGTTATATAGTAATGCTTGTGGACGTGTACATAACTATGGATGGCTTTCACAAAAGTTTTGCATTGAGCGTGGAGTTCGTCAGGGTTGTCCATTGTCGGCTCTTTTATTTATTATTGTTGCAGAAGTGTTAGCCACAAAGATAAGGCAAAATGATTTAATAAAAGGTATTGAGTTGATAAATGATATTAAAGTGGGTCACATGGTAAAAGAAATTAAAATCGTTCAGTATGCTGACGATACTGTAGTATTTGTTGATTCTGAAGAATCAGTGAGATGTGTTATGGAAGAAGTAAATAGATTTGGTGACAATGCCGGTCCAAAGGTTAACTGGGATAAATCGGATAGTAATTGGGTAGTAAAAGATGATATAATAATAGAAAATTTGAAATGCAGTGAGGCACCAGTGAAATGTTTGGGAGTTTTTGTGGGTAAAGATAATAATGAAATTGATCAACTAAATTGGGCGGGAAGAATTGAAAAGATAACAAATATTTTAAATTTATGGAAAAGAAGAAGATTAACATATTTTGGGAAAGTAACAATAATACAATTTTATAGCCTCACAATTTGTATATATTTCGACGGCTGTACCAGTTCCAAATTATATTTTGAAGGAATTTAATGCGTTGATATTTTCTTTCCTATGGAACTCGAAGATAGATAAAGTTAAAAGAAGTGTTATTATAAATGAAGACATAGCTGGGGGTCTGAATATGGTTGATATGGAATTGAAATTAAATTATTTACGCTTATCGTGGATATCAACATTTTTGAGCAAAAAGGATGGAGCATGGAAGATATTTATGAAATTATGCCAAAAAGCTATGGTATATTGGCTAAATAACCACATTTAGCCACATTTCTACACTTCCCCGTCTCAAATGGTCGTTGGTTAATGTCTTCTTTTTTACATATATACTTTTTGTTGTGGCCTGTGTTTCAACAAAGACAAAATTGTCTCTTTTTTCAACATGATCATAAATGGAATTTTAGCTTTGAAGTCCAAAAAAACGTCACATCTTTGCTGGCGGTCTGCACAAAAATGTAAACATGGCAGTTTCCATGTTAGTACGGGACGCCGCAACAAAATAATTTGTGTTGTCTCTTTTCGAGATTGGTGTGGCCTCATCAGTGGGCCATTTTTTGTGATTTGTATATCAAATTAAAGCTCTCGGTGTCGCAAATGAAGTAGCATAGATGAAATGCTATCATTTCGGTTCGCTTTAAGTCTGTTAAAGGGTACCACCACCCAAAAATAATATTCTTATTATAGAAAGGTACCATCTTTAGTATTCCATTCCTTAAACAAGTTCACAAAAATATGTTTTCAGAAAAAAATATATAATTGGAAAACGCATCACCATTCTCAACCATGCGTTCATGTGGTCTGAATTGCGTAGACTATATGCGTGCAGAGCCAGAGGGCACTGTGCAGAGCCAGAGCGCACTGTGCAGAGCGAATGAATCATCCGGGAATCTATTGACGTACGCGTGAAAGCATTGGCGCACTCGCAAATGCTTGGCCCGTATGGAACCAGGAAATAGCAGTGGTTCCGTAAGTGGTGGAAAAGAATTGCTTTGTTTATGAATTACACAACCCTTTGCAAAATGTTGGGTATCTATTTGATATCATAAAACGGTACCAAAACATATAATAATGTGTTGTCCTTTGCCTGGTGGTCCCCTTTAAGGTAATCATTCATGCATGACGCTTATCATAGCATATTTGGTATCAAACGAATGAGTATGAATTCACCTTTTACATGACATATTGCCATAAACATAATTATGTTTAATAGATGAGATATTGCTGTTGGAAGTTGGGTTCCGCTTTATTGGAATCACCTCCTAAACAGTAATGTTTACACCTTGTCAACATTTGCTATACATGTATATAGGTTTTCCCGCTCAATTTGACACTTTTTAAATCGAATTCATTAAAGGGACTACAGCGTCTAGATGGCCTAATTTTTACAATTCGGCTCTCTATACGTATTTTTTCCTGAAGAAAAAGAAATTGGCAGTCATTTCTCATGAAATCAATGAATTTTGGGGTAATTAGTAAATATCTTATTGTCCTGGGAACGCCCCTTTTAAATCGCAAAAATGTGACGTCATCTAAAGAACGGACTAATGAACTAAATTCTGTAGATGACGCGTCATGACGTAAGCCAATGAATTGTCAATCACATGTCAATCACGCTGCCGATTATGGACCCTAAATGTGGGTGGGGCGTAAATTGGCTGCTAATTGAGATTTGACATCAGAAAAATAGTCTTAAATCACTACTGTGTTTATTTTCATAGATTTTTTTTCGGCAGACCTATTTTACAAGTCATCAACTATGGAATAAGTGTCAAAGTGCGTTGTATTCTTTAGGTCCTTTAATGATTTCTGGATTTCTGGATTATGGTACTACCGCTCTACCGTCCGCGGCCGCCGTACGCGGGGTGGTTTGGGCGTAGTCAACCTGTGACGTCATCAAATTTCTCTGCACCAAATCGCCGTCAAACGGCGAAAATCGGGGTTCAAAATAAGAGTTTAAATTTGATTTTAATTGTTTTCTGGGCGGTGTTAGGGCTTCAAAATTAACCTTTTCATGCTCAGTATGTTCTCAGCTTTCAGAAGAGGTACAATATGCATATTATAGGATTTTCATTGAGTTTTCGGTTTAAGGGTCATTAAAATTCACGCATTGCCGCGTAATCGTTAGCCTATCCGATAAGCGTCGGGCTTTCTAGCAAGTACTAATCGCGTTATGGAGACGGAACAACCGGCGAGCCCGAACCCTAGCTCGCGCTTCGCGCTCGGGTTCGGGCTCGCCGGTTGTCCGTCTCCATAACGCGATTAGTACTTGCCAAAAAGCCCGACGCCTATCAGTTAGGCTACGTCATCGTTGGTATTGATCTTTCAAGTTTCGAATAAGTGCAAGCGACGTCATGCATACGCATATGAATCTGAACATAGATGGAAATATGTTGACGATTTGACGCTTGGAGAAGTGATTAAACGAAACCAGCCTACTACTCTTCAAAATAGTCTGGATAATATTTCATATTGGTGCCAACAAAATGATGTAGTGCCTAAACCTTCCAAATGTAATTTACTCTGTATAAATTTCCTCCGACAGATGAACCCACGCACTGATATAACGTTGAATGAAATTCCATTGAATGTTGTTTCTCACTTTAAGTTGTTAGGAGTCACAATTCAAAATGATTTGAAGTGGAACTTGCATGTTCAAGAAATAGTTTCTAAAGCATCCCGAAGATTATATACTCTCTGTATTCTTAGGAGGTCAAAAACACCTATTACGGATATGGTGACCGTCTATACATGCTACATTAGACCCATTTTAGAGTATGCCTGTCCAGTTTGGCATACCTCCATTACTGATGCTCAAACCAACGCAATTGAGTTTGTTCAAAAACGAGCACTGAGAATTATATTGGGTAGAGACTACACATCATACAGTGTAGCGTTGTCTATCTGTAAGTTACCATCACTCTCTTTACGCAGAAACAAATTGTTGATTAATTTTCCAAAACATAGACACTTACTCCCTCCAACCAAAGCTAGTACATGTACAAGACAATTACGAAACATGTCGGGATTGTGTACAATTAAATGTAACACAGAAAGATATCGTAAATCAACTATCCCCTATTTGGCACGTACATTAAAAACATGAATTTGGTTGGATTGTGTTTTGTTAGTAATGATTTGCATTGCTTGGTATAATGTAATTAAGTTATTTGTGTTGAATTGAATTTAAAAGAGTTTATTAATTAAATAGTTGGCAGCCAAAGGCTGAATTGTACATTTGTTACATTTGTAAAGTGCATGATACATGTTAAAAGTTGTAAAGTTTAAAAAGTAATGATTATTATGCAAACAGCAACATACACAATTGTACATAAGAAAAGAAAATGATTATACAAAAATTGAATTGTATCATTGTTTAAAATATGAACAAGGTAATGAAGAGCACTATTTTCTTTTTAATTGGTAACCAATCATTAAAAACAGGGTGTTTTCTAAAGATATTATATAAACTGTTCACAAAGTTGGTTTTTTCTTGCTTCCAATGTAGTTAAATTGCACAATGAAAGAGCAAAAGTGGCATATAGTCACCTCCCAATATTATTTTGAGGACTCTCTTTAGAATTCGTTTTAAATTTAATATTTGCTTTTGAGTAATATTTCCATTCAAAACCGGGACACAATAATTAAGTACTGGTCTTACGTATCCCATGTATAGTTAAACGATCATTAAGATGATAATATTGTAGACTTAGATTGTTTTTTTTATTTATGTAATATGACAAATACTCATAAACTTGCAGTTTGGTACCTTGAATTTTGGTAAAATATTGATATTAAACTTATAATAGGTACATAATTATTCATTTTTAAATTATGCTTAATTAATTTTAATTGAAATATCAATATTAGAATAGTCTTGCTCTCATATAATAATGATTTCACAATAGGTATTCAGCTGATAGGTATAAATGATAAATATATTATAATCAATTAATTGCTTGGTGATTAATAACTTAGAACAGTTTTAATTATGAATTACTTTATATTACCTATATAGTTATGAATTGCTGTATACAATTCATTGTTGGACATGTGGTTGATTAGCAATTATGCACAATGATCTGATATTTGTTCTTTGTGTAATGTAGCTTTGTTTATTTTATAGTGATTTACTTTTGTAAATTTTGTTCCAATTCATTCAAATTCGAATGTAACAATTGCTATATTGTATTGTTTATACTATGTATGTTTGATGTTCAATGTACACTGATCCTTTCAGCACTGCTGCTGATCAGTTTGAAATGTATACCAAAATAAATAAATAAATAAATATTTATACAGGAGTTCATATATGGGCACCCGAATTCGCGAATGTCAACTTGGTGCATACAAATTAACGCGTCATGCCCTTTCACGAATTCGAATGACTAAAGAGGCAAAGGGCGTAATCTACGTGCCAATTTGAATGACCATTGATGAAAAGGTATGCTCTTTGTGCAAATTCACTTGCTCCGAGGTGATTTTGAACATATTTTGTACGACTATTTACGAATTCGAATGCTGCTTTGACACTGCGATCGCAAATCGCGCGAATTCGTTTGCAATTATCAATTTGAATGGCACAATCGCGAAATTGAGCGGGAAAACCTATATTAAACAGATGTTAACTGGTGGTGTCTAGAGGTATAATTAAAATTTAATGTTCATCATTTGAGCAGCTGAACTCAATAATACTGTGAATTTCCGAGGTGATATGGAAATCATTTACTAATTGTTAATACATAGCTTTCACTTATCTAGTGGTCAAGCGGCAGCGCCACTCAGAGACACTGTGCGTGTGCGCATCGATTGCGCTCTGAATGTGTTCGATGAGAATATTATCGCATAAATAAACGTCACTCACAGTGCGTAAAAATATATGCGTGATTGACTTAAAGGGATTTAGTAACTTTGTTGACATGTGCATAAAGTGATGAATGGTTGATGCAATGTATAGTGTTGTTATCTCATATGTCCACAGGGTATTGTGTGAAAATTTCAAGTCAAATGGACATTGCATGGCCAAGTAATGAGCGAAAATGCAAAGTGATATTGGGTGATATTCATTAACTCACTGCATTCACTTTGTACAGGGATGAAAAACTCGCCC
Source organism: Echinarachnius parma (assembly GCA_037951105.1). Lineage (NCBI taxonomy): Eukaryota > Metazoa > Echinodermata > Echinoidea > Clypeasteroida > Echinarachniidae > Echinarachnius > Echinarachnius parma. The sequence continues at coordinate 29,312 of JBAMJV010004748.1, forward strand.
GGAGTTTTTCTTATCTGAATACTTCAATCGTACATATCTTTGTAACGAAAGGGAAATTTGAAAAACCGAAACCTGTCCCTTGATTTTATTGTTAATACGAATACAACAAGGTATGAGGGAACCGCTAGAATTAAACTTTAATTTTGAGGATTTGGACAATGTTACTAAGTCCCTTTAATATCGAACAGTCGTCCCATGATCGGGATTTAGAGCGCAATATGGATTAAGACGACACAGTGCTGTATATACATTGTATTACATTGCGTCATATTTTAAATATTGTAAACATTCTAACAACCAGTGTACATAATAAATCAATTCAATTCAATTTAATTCAATAAAATAATGTTGATTAAAAATAACCCCATGGCAGCCGAGGCTGAATAACATATATAGTCATTTACAAGTAAACTTGTTTTATGTAGGCCTGTTGACATCAAAATAGAAACAAATCAACAAATTAATAAACTAATAAAACTAAAAGGTTACATTAATACAACAGCGGGCTCCATGTATAACGTCATACAACTCTAAAAACATGTTTCGATTACAAATAATACTCATTTAAAATACGAATAAAACAGGAAAGTGAGCTTTTAAAAAATATAATTATTGGTTTTGCAATTAATTTGATTATATTTGTTTACATTTTGAAAATAAAAATGGGAAGTTCTCTGATTTGATAACCATGAGAAACATACGGTAGTTCATGCTTTTCAAAACTACTAACGGCAACATTTCTACACTGAACTATTTCAATCAGTGACGTAGTTAAGCGGGCACGTGGGGGGGGGGGGGGGGGCTGTGCCCCAAATAATTTGAAAAAAAAACAAATAATACAAAACAGAATAAATACATAAGGCGTGCCCCCAATAATTTGTGTGCCCACCCAATCAGTCCGATCACGCTATATACGCTTCAATGGTAATATATTACACGCGTCTAGAGCATGATCATGATCATCTGTTTCATAAGTCCCAAAATAATTACAAATGCACGTGTTTGTATTATTTCAATATCATCAGTTTGTTTACACGTAAGATTGGAATGAAAGAGTGGTGCACTGTACTCGAATATTGATCGTGTGTATATAGAAACCCAGTATAAATAATAACACCACAACGACGTAAATTAAAGGGGTAGTACAGTTTCGGTAAGGCGGATTTTTAGTAACCAAAACCTGCGCAATAACATTACAAACTAATAGTTATAACTCCACCATGCTCGAAAAGTATAGAAAATTACAATCGACTAAGTAAAAAGCCTGTTATCATTCAAAAAGAGCCATTAAAACACAAGAGGGCGCACTCTAAAAAAAGCACCATTTTCATACAAAATAATGCACGTGGTGTCTTGTTGAACTAATGATTAAATAGAGAGATCACCAACAACTATTTAAAAACCTCTTTTGAAGATTTTAGAAAAAGTGAAAGCATTTGTTGAATAAAAAAAAAAATCATCGAATAGATATGGGCCCCAGATTTAATACGATCGGATATATTTATTGATATTTCAGCCGTTTCTGAACCGATTTTGATCAAATACAGTTTATTCTGCCATTATAATTGTATGCTCTTTCAAAATTTTCACTCAGTTTTTTATTATCACACAAACAAAATTATTTCGTGCAGCGCTCTCTATACCAAAACTGAACTACCCCTTTAAAACGTTCAGTGACGTGCGTATTCACAAATAACTGTCTGTTGTGCTTCTTGAGGACGTGCATTGGCGCATCGATGGTCTTATCGATGGTCATATCGATGTCACGTTATATCTCGAATTTATTTGTATTTTCGATATGGAAAAGAAAGTAAAACTGGAACGGACAATTCCATAAGTTCGAGATCTCCTCATTTGCGCCTCTGCACAGCTCGTAGGGTGATCCCGTGCGGTGGGGTCAGAAACCCCATCTTGCCGACATCAGGTGGAATCTAAAAACAGATTTGTAGCGAAAAGGGAGGAAGACAAATGTCGTTAATGCCAATACGTGGCAAAAATAAATACATTAATCCATAAATATACTCATAGGCTTCTACTGTATATACAGTATAGTGCTCCTCGGAATAACAGTTATATACTATAGATTGATGGCACAATATAAATGATTGTCCAACGGTATTACTATAAATGCAAAAGTATTATAGTATCCATAACATAATATAGCAAAGAAGAATGGACGAATAAACCATCCAGACCAGTTTATCAGTTAATCAGTTCGGCGAGTAACAAAGCTGAGTAGATTGGTGAGAACACGAATCGCTCTATCTTATAAACCAGAAACCAACGGGGAGTACGACGAGTGGAAGGACAAGAGCAAAACCAGATACCAGATGATGATGATGATGATTATGATGATGATGATGATGATGATGATGATTATGATGATGATAATGATAATGATGATGATGTTGATGATGATGATGATGATGTTGATGATGATAATGATGATGATGTTGATGATGATGATGATGATGATGATGATGCAGATGATGATGATGATGATGATGATGATGATGATGATGATGATGATGATGATAATGATAATGATGATGATGTTGATGATGATGATGATGATGTTGATGATGGTGAGGATGATGATGCTGAAGATGGTGATGATGATGATGATGCTGCTGCTGGTGATGATGATGATAATGTTGTTGATGATTGTGAGGATAAAGATGATGATGATGATGATGGATGATGATGATGATGATGATGATGTTAATGATGATGATGATGATGATGATGATGATGATGATGATTATGATGATGATAATGATGATGATGAATGATGATGATGATGATCCACAGAACTTATATGGCGCCATTTATCATTCTGTTTCAAACATTCAAAGGTGCCCGCGCTCCTCCAAAAGGTAACTCATTTACTGCACATTTGTTTAACAAATATTTAAAAGATTAAAAGGATGAAACCTTGAAGTTAGTTTGTCAGTGTTGCTAAGAACAGGAGCGACGGAATTCCAGAGGTGTGGAGCAAATGAAGATACCACACGGCATCGGCGCATTGACGTGCGTATGTGAGATCTTCATCCAACTGCTACGAGTAGCATTGTACATTTCGATTAAACGATCCTACAAACTACACACTCGGTTTCTCTTGAGCGGAACCGGTAGCGTATCCAACAGTCAGCGAGTTCGGGATCCTGACAAGATATTTTTGGAGAAGCGCATGATTGATGGGTTTTCCATCGTCATTTTGCCAGAAGTTCTCCTGCATGGAGTTAGAGCTACATGATGGTTTTCCGCGACAATAAACACACACTCTCTATCAAGTTACATACAACCTTAACGTAGGCCTACCTGCGTCTCTGGAGCAACTTCTAACCGAAACTCTTGCAGGATCCTGACCAGTGCCGTCTTCATTTCCACGAGCGCGAACCTCATGCCGGAGCAGAACCTAGGTCCTGCACCAAACGGTAGCCAGGCGAACGGGTGGTGCTCTGGCAGGCGATCCTTGCTGAATCTGCATGACCGAATTTATGGACATCGACAATTACTAATGTAGGAAGTATAGCAAACCCTCGACTCTTTAAAATCAGAGTCGTAGCTACACGTGGGTACGAGGTCCTGCCTCATAATTTGAAGAAATGCAGTAAAAACTTCATGAAAAGGAGTAGCAAATATGGACAAATGCCACCCGAATCATTACTGTGCCTATGAGCAATCGGACGACGCTACGCCACTGTTTGAAATATTCTGGACATTGAAATATTTTCACAACAGTGGTAATTGCAATAAATGCTATATTATCGTTAATATGACTTTCATGACTATAATGACTATTATATTACTATCTTATCTGGGCCCCGTAACATTTACGATTAATCGTACCATCAACTGATCTATGCTTGAGTATTTATGATTATGGGGCCCTGGAAAGATTTATACAGTCAAACCACGATTCAGGGAGTATGCTCACCGGTCCGGGTCGAACTTCTCAGGATCCGGCCAGTACTTGGGATTGTGATGCATGCTCCATACTGGAATGTTCACCGCGGTACCAGCGGGAAACAGATGACCATCGATGGTGATTGTCTCTTTGGTCTCGCGGAACGCTCTTTAAAAAAAGGGAGGATGTTAGTACAAATTGTTAGTAAAAGTTGAAAAGTTCAAAATTAGCAAATACAATTACATTAGACATCCTCGGAATCAGACCCGATACTTCACGACTTCTAGACCAGTGCTCTGATCTAGAGAGCTTCTTGATTGTGATAATTCTCAGAAACGATTGTAAATGCTCATGTTAGACTCTAATACGAGCATTGACCATTTCAGAAGCTATATAAACCTGTAATTTATTTTGTATTTTGTATTATTCAAGAAAATATAATGTTGGAAGAAACTATGCCACAGCATTCATCGTAAATAAAACTAAAAACAATCAAAGCTAAGTCATTATCCCCAAACTATCGTTCTGGGTGTTTGCAATTATAATTATATTTCACTTCCTAAGTTTTATGACATTTTATTTTAACTGGTCAAAAGTATCACTTTAGCGTTCAGTTAACACTTTTAAATTATTTTCCTTGACCTTGACTTCATCTTTCTACCATCATTGAGCACCGACTTACAAAACAACTGGCGGGAAAATTCGCAGTGCCTCATTTATAACGCAGTCGAGAAAGGTGAGTTGTTTGAGTGTTCATAAGTGACGTCATCAGCCGTGGGTGTCACTTGGTCGATCTCGTCGATGAGTCGCTGTTGTTGATCGGGGTTGGTTGCTAGGAGGTAGGATAGGAAGCACAGAGCAGTTGTTGACGTTTCATTAACCGGCCACGAAGACATTCAATGCCTTTGGAAAAAAGTTAACAAAATAGCGAAACAGAATTGAAAACAAAATAAGAATAAAGACTAGAAACCAAAGAAGGGATGTTAAGCCCAAGAAAATTAATAATAATCAGCAGTTCTTTCAAGGACTACCGCAGACCTATTTAGGACTACCAAGACAAAAAAAAATATGGTCCTTTTCAGGACTCCCCAATCTCTTCTTTTCTTACATGGTACTACCACAGACCCACTCTATAACCAACATCACCATGGCAATCGATACTTACAAGCAAATCAATTATGAAATCAAGATTTGTACTCATGTGTTTAAAGTTCGTTCGAGTCATAATTAGGAAATCACCTCCTGAACAATTTGTAATACATATAATTCCATTCTGGTACAGCTCAAGCAGGATGGATACATGTTTGGAAGATACAAAGATATGCTGTTATACAAAATATACCATGCCACTAAGAATAAGATTGTTCCATCAATGCATTCTAACAACCATGACATATGGATCGGAAACATGGTCATTGACAAAAGAACTAGAACAGAAGCTTGTGACAACTCAAAGAGCAATGGAGAGAAATTGTTTGTATTTATCGCTGCAAGAAAAAATCAATCACAAAGTCCTAAGCACAGACATACAATATAAGACAGAAAACAAAGGTTAAAGACATTATGGAGAAAGTAAGAGAATCAAAGTGGAGATGGGCTGGGCATGTAAATGTGTAGCAAGACTTCAGGACAATAGATGGACATATCGCTTAACATAATGACAACCAAGGAAGGGAACGAGAAGAAAAGGAAGGCAAAAGAAAAGATGGAGAGATGAACTGTAACATCATACATGGGAACGGCCGCATGGAGATTGAATAGAATGGAAATGCCATGAGGACTAACTATGGCCTGATACTATATAGATATACAGCTCAATTTCCCCAGCCTTCTGCCTCGAACGTATCTGACCGTAACCTACCTGACTAAGGAGCTCCGATTTCGTCAACGGTTCCTTCTTCCCTTTCGATTTGATTTCAGAAGACGTTTCGACGTCATTATTGTCATCTTCGTCTTCATCGTCATCATCATTCTCTGTCGCGTCCATCATGAGTTGTAGAAAGTCGACGCTCTGAAAAATGAATGAGATAGTTATCTAAGTTTGGAATCATTTTGAAAAATTAGTATTTATGGGTTGATAATATAAACGGATATCATTATTCCAACTAGAAGCGTCATTATGAAAGCTGACATTGTCGTTGTCATCTTGTTAACTAACATACATCAGCAGCAGCAGCGTCATCGTCAGTATCCTCATCGTCATCATTATTATCATCATCATCATCATCATCATCATCATCATCATCATCATCATCATCATCACCACCACCACCACCACTACCATGCATCATCATCATCAGCAGCAGCAGCAGCATCACCATCATCATCATCATCAGCAGCAGCAGCATCACCATCATCATCATCATCATCATCGTCATCACCATCATCATCATCATTATCATCATCATCATCATCATTTTCAACACCATCACCACCACAACAACCATCATCATAATTCGCTATTAATGATAATTGATAAACTTTAGACCCAATAGGCAAATATGGTAGGGATCTAGCAACTTTGATGACATGTACAAAAAGTGATGAATGGTTGATACAATGTATATTGTTGATTTGTTGTTATCTGATATGTCCATTAGGAATTCTATGGCAATTTCAAGTTAATGGACGTTATATGGCCGAGGTATGACCAAAAATGCAAACTGATATTCACTAACTCAATGCACTGACTTTGTATACGGTTACGCCTATCCAGTGGCTAGCATAACATCTGAACACTTCTAACGAAAGGGAAATTAGAAAAACCGAAACCTGTCCCATGCTTCTATTGATGAGGGAACCGCTGGAATTCCAATTGGATTTTGAGGATTTGGACAATGTTACAAGATCCCTTTTAAATTGTTGCTGATTCTTTAAAAAGAAGTACTTTACCGATGTACCTTTTTCGTACCACACTTCTTCCGCATCTCCACTGCCTTGTTCGTGATTGTCTCGAAGAACTCGACGACGTCGTCGGGGATGGTGGAGATGCGAAGCCAGCGAAAGAGAGTCTTTGCTCCGGGAATCAGGACTGCAAACAAGTAACGTAAACATGGTGCAATAGTTATGATGACCAAGTACAGTGGATATATTTGAGTAACATTAATATTTAATGCTTTTACTAATAATTGTTGTAGGTTCGGAAAGAGGTGCAAAATAGAACGACTTCGACCACCCATCGGGGGCCTAGACTGACGTGTCAGTTGAGGAGTCTGCTGAGCCAGATATCAAATCCGATTGTTAGCAATTATTGCCTCTAGGTATGTTTTCTTTAAGTATAATTCATTACTAAAACAGTACTAAAATGTGCATGAAAATCTAGGTGGACAAAGCCTGAATGCAGGCTTTTACCTGAAAAGTGGCATCC
>JBAMJV010004749.1:0-18522 GCA_037951105.1 Echinarachnius parma
CGCCGGCGTGGGATCCTTAAAGGATGCATGTTCACATTGCAAACAAGAAGGTACTACTACTACTACTACCTACTATTACTACTACTACTACTACTACTACTACTACTACTACTACTACTACTACTACTACTACTACTACTACTATCTACTACTACTACTACTAATAATAATACTACTACTACTACTACTACTACTATTACTACCTACTATTACTCTACTACTATACTACTACTACTACTACTACTACTACTACTACTACTACTACTACTACTACTACTACTACTACTACTACTACTACTACTACTATCTACTACTACTACTAATAATAATACTAATACTATTACTACCTACTTCTACTCCTCCTACTACTACTACTACTACTATTACTATTACTACGTCTGTATCATTGCAGGTTTTTAGGTATTCCTTAAAAATGTTTTCTAAATAATTTCATTAGGAACCTACCAACTTTCCCGTACGCTATACCTGAACAACGCAAGATTCTTGCCGTTTGACTCCCCGTCCCGGGAAACGGAAATCAGACCTCCGCCTGAACCTCAAGACAGAAGACAGCGCGTTGAAAATGGGAAAAGGGTAGAGCAGGAGATGATTCCCGCAAAACGCAAACGACTGGAGAAGGAACTTGGAAAGAAGGGTGTTGAAGGCTTCGCTGATATTCCAGGGTACTTTGAAATGGAATACATTGTCGATGTGATGCATACACTACAGGTATGACCATGTGTGTGTCTATTTAGCACAAATTATGTTTTCTCGAAACAATTTTTAAGTTCAATTTGTTTTATTTTTTATATTCAATGCCTACATGGAAAATGGGTAGCGCTGTTATAGATGATCAATTTATAACTTTGATTTTGTTTACAAATGTTGTAAGTCAATGCATATTGCAATCTACCCTATAACTCTCAAGTCGTTTGTTCCCCTTTGTACCCATGATATCCTTGCCAGGTGGTCATGAAAAAGTTTCATGCCATTTTTACGGGACGTGACATCACTGCAAAAGTACAGACTTTTGAAGAGACAGAGCGTCATGCCAATGTACGTGACTACAAGCTAAGCAGCGATGCCCGCAAAGAGGCGGACTGCCGACTTCAACACGTTCGTGTTCCAGTCGGATTCGGCTGGTCGCCGAAGAGCATGTTTGAGAAGGTGCCATACCTTACTTGCCATGATTGGAATCAGGTGGGATGTTGTTATTGTACTTGCAATGGTGATACTAGAAGATAATCTGTTGCGCCAATCCATGCCTCACTAATAAAGGGATAGTTGAGTTTTTGGTATAGAAGACGCAGCATTTGTTTTGTTAGGTAATGAAGAACTGAGTGTCAAATTTTATGAAATAAAGTAAAATTTTGATAACAGAATAAACGGCTGAAATATCTACTAATAAAACAAATATATATGATAAATAAAAACTATTTGTAATTACTGTGCGGCCCCACAATATCTCAATAATGTTTTCATTTCATTTCAATCTTTATTCCAATTCATAAAAATACAACAACATCAAATATAATACACAATAGCATTATATACAACATTTAGTAAGAATGGTACAACAAATAAATACATAAGTTTCATAATAATAGTGTAAAAATGAATGGAAAAGAAGGCGTACGTAAAAGGCCAAGGGTAGGCTTCTAAGAGTGTACGACCCTACAATTTAAATAATTTATAAATATATATTGCAAAGAAATTACAAGTACCAACAATACTGTATCATCATATACCAAAACACACAATAAAAACATAATTTTGAATCAGACGTTGAAACAAAATAAAATGCCTAAACTTTTAAAACATTTTTAAAAGAGGTTGTCAGATAGTTGTTGATGATATATATATTTAATGAGTATTTTAACCAAAAATCATACTTTATAACGCGATTTCATCTAATTTTCACCTAATTACCAAACAGATGACTTAATTCGGTTTTATTAGTTCCTTGAACAAGAGGCATTGTTCTTCTTTTTTTTCAGCTGGCCACATATGGCATACTAAAATATGCACTTCGTGGGCTTCTTGGAGAGGCCCAGCAGAGAGCGTACTTCGCCTTCCTGGACGTCATGACGTGCCTGTGCGATGGACAACCGTCCCAGACGAGAATGGCCGAAGCGCTGACTGCAATTGAGAAGCACTTTCCTCTCATAATGCAGGTAATCAAATATGTTGAAGCATTGTCAAACTTGCAGCAAAGAGTTCATTTTACAATATGATTTAGAGGATAGAATCATGTTTTGTTTTAATGATTATTTGCTAATATTGTATTTTCACGTCATACGTCAGTTTGTCGATTTCTTAAAGGGTACCAACACCCAAAAATAATATTCTTATTATAGAAAGGTACCATCTTTAGTATTCCATTCCATCAACAAGTTCACAAAAATATGTTTCCAGAAAGAAAAAAAAATAATTGGAAACGCATCACCATTCTAAAGCATGCGTTCATGCGGTCTGAATTACGCAGACTGCTATGTGTGCGGTGAATTGCAATGTGTGCAGAGCGAACAAATCGCCCGGGAATCTATTGTTTACAAACGTGCGCGTGAATAGCATTAGCGCACTCGCAAATGGTTGGCCCGTATGGAACCAGGAAATAGCAGTGGTTCCGTAAGTGGTGGAAATTAATTGCTTTGTTTATGAATTACACAACCCTTTGCAAAATGTTGGGTATCTATTTGATATCACAAAACGGTACCAAAACATATAATAATGTGTTGTTCTTTGCCTGGTGGTCCCCTTTAAAATATTATGTCCATTGCAGAATTACATATTTTCATTCAATAGGTGACAAGTATAATGGACTTTCAATATGCTTTCGTTTCACACATGTCAATTGGTTGTATAGTGTAATAAGTGTTCAGTACGTTGTACAATGCTAATATAAACACAGATTAGAACATGAGATACCTTACCCAGTGTTCCCACAGAAGAAAACAAAGGTCGACATAAAATAACATAATGAGTTAATTCAATAAACCCTCTTTTCCTAAATTTCAATAGTCAATATTGAATGTACCAATCACGCGTAGATGTATAATTAATCAATTCGTTGGATGCAGATTTTTATTCCGAAGGTTCGTTATTACGTAGGTTTTTTATTCCGAACACACACAATTCGAAAAACCTGATGATTCGTTAATCCGGAAATAGTACACAACTAACGAATGTGCTTATTGTGATAGTCAAATCTATAACGGAGGTGGACTCGATTATTTATTGTAAAAAATAAAACACTAATTTCAATGTAAACTAATACAGATTTTGTTTTTGTATTCACAAGACCTTGTGCACGCACAGACTGCATCATGTTCCCGGGCAGGTGGAGACGTATTCGAACGTGCAATGTACATGGATGTACGCGTTCGAACGCTTCATGTCTTTCATAAAAGATCGCATTTTGAACAGGAAAGATCCGGAAGCTTGTGCCGTAGAGTCGTATTGCGTGAGTGTTTCACTAAACGTGTTATTTTCAATTTAAACTGTCATATTTCATGAAAATAAACTTTTCATAATAATCCTAAATGAACGACTATCAATTATGATAATCAAATGGGCCAGGCCCCATATTCATAACAAAACAGTAGTTCATTGCTAAGGTATTTCTAATTAAACAGTTTTTTCTAGTCCCACCTCGGGTTAGCTATAGTTAAAGGGATAGTTGAGTTCAGGCGCGCTGGAAGCAGTTTGGGATTGGGGGGGAGGGGGGGCAAAACTGCAAGGGGGCTCACAATTTGTGTGTTTAGGGGCTCATGCCCAACCGCACTCTGGATTGCCAACTTTGAGCCAGATGTGAGAGTGAGACATTGCGAGGGAGCGAAGCGACTGAGTGGGGTGTGGGGGGGGGGGGGGGTGTGGGAGGGGAGTGTCCCCCCTACCACGGTAGGGAGCTTTTGCATTTTTGGACTTGAAATTGTGCAATCTGGTGCATACCTAGATAGGAAATTCGGCTGTATTGGGAAAGCGTGATATGATTTGATCGACCAGGAAGTTTTAATATATTTTTCACGTAGAAAACAAATAATAAATATGTACCCCAAAACACACAAACAACAACATAAACCATAAGTATGCAACATTACGGTATGTATGATCCAACAACACACAGGCAATAATGAGTCCCGGGGAGCGAAGCGCCTGAGAGCTGGGGCAGGGAGGGTTTGGGAGGGGGTATCCCCCTCCCACGGTGAGAAAGATTTTGCATTTATGGACTTGAAATTGTGCAATCTGGTGCATACCTAGATAGGAAATTCGGGCTTAAGATTAACTGGGAAAGCGTGTTATGATTTGATTTATTTTTCACGAAGTAAACAAATAATTGACGCACTAATAAATATGTACCCAGACTCACACAAAAATATTGCATACACAGCTCTAACATAAACCATATGCCGCATACTATGATCCAACAACATGGCCTACAGCCAGTAATGAATCCCGAGGGAGCGAAGCGACCGAGGGCTTGGGCAGAGCCAGAGGGGGAGGGTTTGGGAGGGGGTATCCCCCTCCCACGGGGAAGATTTTGCATTTATATTCTTGAAATGGTGCAATTTGGTGCACTACATGCCATACCTGTGAAGGAAATTTAGAATCCGAGTTAAACAAACAAATAATAAAATGTCTATGCTCTCATCAGATGTTTACAACAAACTGAGATCATCTGTTCGCGCGCGAAGCGCGCAGCGAAAATTGAAAATGGATGTATAAACTAGTTTTTAAACGTAAGCTCATACATTTGATTGTGTCTTTCACACTCTTCTTTTTTTATTTTTTTTTGGAGGGGGGGGGGGCTTTTCCCCCCCCACTTTTTGGATTGGGGGGCGGCCGCCCCCTGCCCCCCCCCCCCCCCCCCACTTCCGGCGCCTATGGTTGAGTTTTGGTAAAGAGGGCGCTGCGCAAAATATTTTGTTTTGTGAGATAAAGAAAAAATGAGTGTCAAATTCGAAAGAGCATACAATTTTAATAACAGAATAAACTTTATTTGAACAAAATCGGTTCAGAAAGGGCGTAAATATTCAAAAACAAATATTTGTAATAATTTTGGGGCCCCACAATTATTCGATAATTTTGAACAAGCCGTTGAAATTTTTTTTTATATGCTTTCTCCTTTTACAAAAGAGGTTTTTAAAATAGTTGTTGATTATCTCTCTATCTAACACTATTTCAACAAAAGAATTTGGCAGTCATTTCCCATGAAATCAGTTAATTTTGGGGTAATAAGTAAGTATTTAAAGGGGTAGTTTAGTTTTGGTAAGGCTGAACTTTAGTAGCCCAAACCTGCACAGTAACATTATAAACTAATAGTTATAACTCCACCATGCTCGAAAGGTATACAAAATTACAAACGACTAAGTAAAAAGCCTGTTATCATTAAAAAAGAGCCATTAAAACACAAGAGGGCGCTTTTTAAAAAGGCATTGATTTCAACCATTTTTCATACAAAATTATGCATGTGATGTTTTATTGATATAATGATTAAATAGCGAGATCACTATTAAAAAAACGCTTTTGTAAATTTTTGAAAAAGTGCAAGCATTTTTTTATTTTTTTCTAAAAATCATCTAATTATTTGGGCCCCAAATAATTATAAGATCAGATATATTTATTGATATTTCAGCCATTTCTGGGTCGATTTTGACCAAATAAAGTTTATTCTGCCATTAAAATTGCATGTTCTCTCAAATTCGACACTCAGTTTTTCATTACCTCACACAAAAATTGTGATGTGCAGCGCCCTCTCTACCAAAACTAAACTACCCCTTTAATTGTCCTGGGAACACCCCTTGCGAACTCGCCAAAATGTGACGTTATCTAAAAAACGGACTAATGAATTAAATGCTATATATGACGTAAACCAATGAATTGTTAAATCACATGTCAATCACGCTGCCGATTCCGAACCAAAATGTGGGCGTAAATTGGCTGTTAAGTGAGATTTGGCATCAGAAAATTAGTCTAAAATCACTACTTTGCATATTTTTTGACAGACCTATTTAACAAGTCATCGACTATGGTATAATTGCCAAAGTACGTTGTATTCTATATTTCCTTTAATACTTACTTGGCTATTCGAGATTTCCACTCCCAAAACGAGAAATGACCGCTTACCATTATCAAAATGTCTGAATTCATAGTGAAAGGGGAGAGTAATCAGTAACTGTTTGAAAATTCTCGCCTCTTCGATGGAATTTTCTGGCCGGCGATGTGCGACTATACACGTTTGTGCTCTCATGACGAACATTAATTCAAATTTCACTTTTCTTCCCCGTTGAAGGTCAGCGAGGCGAGCACCTTTCTCCGACTGGCGGGGATAGTGGAATCGGGAGAAGCTTTGGTAGAAGGAAGCCATGAGAGCCAAGGTAAATTGAGAAGACACACAAAACATGTACACCCATCGTACCCAATATTTGCTGTTGTTGATGTTATTTTTATGCTGGTGACGTGACAGCATTTTGAATGCGTTTGACCAGCGTTAAAGGGACTAAGTAACATTTTCTGAATCCTCAAAATCCAATTGGAACTTTAGCGGTTCCTCATACCTCGTTGTATTTCTATTAACAAAAAAGAATGGGACAGGTTTTGATTTTTTCAAATTTCCATTTCGTTAAAAGATACAATTGAATTGTTCAGATGTCAAATTATAGTGAATGTCACTTTGCATTTCTATCTGCTCAGTACCGTACTCGGCAATGTAACGTCCATTTAACTTGAAATTTTCACACAACCCCCAGTGGACATATCAAATAACAACAACTCACTTTTTGGACATGTCATCAAAGAATATATTAGATCCCTTTAAAGGGACTTAATAACATTGTCCAAATCCTAAAACATTACTCAGAACTCTAGTAGTTCGTTTATCCTTATCATACAGAATACAACGTCTTTGGGCACTTATTCCATAGTTGATTACTTAAATATAAATATATGTAATTATGTACATGACTCATGTAATTTGAATCGGCGCGCCCGTATACGGGGCGAGGTTCAAAGGGGCGTAACGTTCCTAGGACAATTTTACTAATTACTCAACAATTGATTGATTTCATGGGAAATGACTGCCAAATCTTAGCACTTTGTGCACCTTCGAGGTTGCCTAGCTGGAATGCTCCCCAGGGAGTGGACAATGTGCACTTTGTGTGCTGGATTGAGTGCAGTATGTCCGATGACCGGTGTAATGATAGTGATGCGCCGCGAGCGTCGAAAGACGGAACGTGCGCTGTATAAGTATAGCCACCATTATTATTATTATTATAGAGAGCTTGATTTTGGACGCTGTATTTCATTTAACAATAAACAGCACGGGACAGGTTTCCGTCTTTTCAAATGTTCATTTTGTTCAAAATGTAGTTAGCTTAAATTGTTCAGATCTGGAATTGCCTACGGAAATAATGTCATGCCGTGTAAACAAAAGTAAATGCAATGATCGAGTTAGTGATATCACTTTGCATTTGTGTTCATATCTCTGCAAAAAAACAACAACAACGTATAATTAATCATTTTTGTCAGTTAATGAAAAACTGAGTAAACTTCAATTATGTACATAATTATACTTTTTGAGAAGAGTGGAGTTATATATATTAGTTTCTGATGTTATGTTGTAGGCTTGCTTGCTAAAATTCAGTTTGACCAAAACTGTTCTATCCCTTAACGATTGTAGCGCTCAGATGTCAAACTATCCACTTGATAGTTTTAACTGTGAATATCCGGTATATCCCTTTGCATTATTTTACTCATCGCTCCGCCATATAACGTCAATTTAACTCAAAATGTTTACACAATGTATTGCGACAAATACATACTGTAGTAAACCATTAGATTATCTTTGCATTGAAGTAAACAAATTCCTACATCCCTTTAAGGGAAACCCCTTTTGAGACCGCGGTCACTATTTTAATAGAAAATGTACATATTTGTCAATGTCCAGTCTACTACTAGTTCTATACACTTTCACAGGGAATTGCTGCTCTCTACCCAAGTGTATAATTGGGAACCATGGTCGGGTGCTAATTAGCCTGTAGCGCCATCATCAGTGGCAGCTCGGCTAGTATGCTCCCCGGGGAGTTGAGAAAGTACGCAATATTATTGTGTTGGTTTCAAATGTACCTGATGACCATGGGTAATAATAATTTAAATACTTGTTTAAGCGCAGTAGAGTATATATTTATAGTAGCTGCGCTATATAAATGTTCATGTTATTAGTATTATTATTAATTATTCTCTTGAAATTGGATGTGAAACATGATAATACGGTCTATGATTTCCGGCACTGCGATCGTTATAACTTCTACTCGTTTACCAATTCCATCGAATATATCAACGCTCAAACTTGAAATGCGGAACATTTTGTGAGGAATTTATATTTATAGATGACGTATGTTTGTATGTGTTTTCCAGAAGAAACAAGGACAGGAGACGACAGGAAACGTCTTGAGCGACAAGATGGCTCAATTTTCAGAGCGGGAACATCAGGCTCTGTTGTCAGCTTGACAGAGCACGGTGAAGAGAAGATTGGGAGGGTGAAACAAATGAACACTGTCGTGGGCGAAATAACAGTGGAGTGGTTTAGCCCCGCACAAAACGACGGGATGTTTGTGTGGGTGCTCGAGAACCCAGTCAGCACGTCAGTCCTGAGTATCGAAATGTTTGCCAATGTATCCCGTCCCCACGTAACTGCACATACAGACGGCCGAATATACATACTGAACAAGTAGGCCGTGGCGTGGGACGAGAAGCCCGAATGCGCTTTAGTTTTCAAGTTTGTTTTAACGCGGTAATTAAAGAGGGATTACACGATTCACATCAGAACATCAGTATAAGATATGCTTACTTACAATCACTATATTAATTTTCAAGATCAAGTTCAACTTGATTTTATTGTCCATAAGGAAATTTGTTGCGTTACATGCAAAAATCGGAGAAAACAAAATATGTTACAACAAGATACACATTTACTTATAAACTCATATGTCTCATAGGTTTGTATTGTAAAGGGGCGTCGATCCGTTTTTGCGATTGGGGGGGGGGGGGGGGGGGCGAAATTTGATTTTTTTTTTTCCAGAGTGACCACTTAGAGAACTAAAAGCCCCACAGTGACATGCCCGGAAGTTTCATCATGCGCTCATTGAAAGTGTCGTGATGGCTCGAAGACCTGATTTGTATTAATTTTTTTTTTTTGGGGGGGGGGGGGGGCACCCACATTTGGGGACAATAATGGAGGTCCATGGGGGGGAGCCCCGGAAGCGTTCAGATTTCAGACATTTGAAACTACTATCATGGGTGCTAACATTTTATAAAATAGTGAACCTACTCGTAACGTATTTTTACAGGGCATAGCGAGGAAATTTGGACCGAATTGACTGAAAGATATATTTCAGATTATCTTATTTCCTGTGACGGTGTGATATCTATAGATGAAGGTTTAATAAACTTCGTTTGAGGTGTGCGTTTGAGAAATTACACTGCCCAACACATTTCGAAAGGTGAATTCCCGCAACCAAAATAAAACTTGTAATAATATTACAATTATGAGAAACTGTATGCGCGCGAGGCGCTCGGCAAAAAAGAGATTTACAGTCCTTTAAAAAAAAAAAAACGGCTATTTTGAAGATTAGTAATTGATAAATGTGTCTTCCCCGTTTGGCATTATATCACTCGATTTGTTCTTCCTCATTTTCAGAATTATTGGGGGGGGGGGGGGGGCGAAATGATATGTTCGGCCTCCAATATTGTCATGGGTGGGGGGCGACCGCCCCCTGCCCCCCCCCCCCCCCCCCCCCCCCCCCCCCCCCCAGGATCGACGCCCCTGGTATTGTATCATGCTGCCGGGGTATTCGTATAATTGTAAAGTAACTTATGTATGATTATCAATCGTATTGGGTACTACATGTATATCAATTGAGTATATTTTTACTATTCTATTCACTCGTATATTGGAGACGATATCCTTATTAGAAATAAAAGGTCCACAATATCCCCTTCGAACAGTATACAGCGACTGGCATATGTGATTCCAATATTTCGACATTATTGAGGTCAATGTTTGATAACATCTTGCGATGTTGGAATAATTGTTATGTTCATGGTAGCATTTAAATTCATGGGGCGGTATTCTGAAAGGCTAATTAGCACTCTATCAGCGTGCAATCAATCGTATTCTGAAAGCCAAATTAACTTTTCAATCATTTAACTACCATGGTAACAAGCATTTGGTGGGAAATCATTACATATGATATGCGCGCATCTTATTACGCATTGCAAATTGGTATTCTGAAAGCTTAATAAGCGGTCTATTAAATCTAAAGATAATGAAAAAGCTAAAAGGACTATATCTAGCACCGGGAGGGAGTATTGAACCACAAACTCACATCCCAGCATATGGCTGGGGTTTTTTCTCGCATATATGACGCATATCGTAATCGCTATCCGAATATATAGGATTGCATTAGCATTTTACTGAAGAGCACAGCATGACAATTTGTATTTAACCTTTCTCTTTGAATACGTTGTATTTTGGATTATCTTTTGGCAAACTACATAATTTTACAATAAAGTTATTGATCGAAGACACCATGCTATTCCCCACTTGATGATGATGTAACTGATTCATATGTTTGCATGACAGTATTTGTATATATTCATATACAATTATATAACAAAGGATGATACTTTTAAATGGAATGGTTCTGTTGTAGGCAATTGTAGGTATAAGTGCGACTCTAGTAAAGGACCACATTTTGCTCTCGGCATAATATGGGCGTGGGTTATAATTGCCATTTTATGGAAATAAATACAGATTTGCATTATTCCCGTGATGCGTCATCGTTTTTTAATCGTCTTGCTCAGTTATATTTGTGTTTGTTTTGTCACGTATGCGATGTCCGATTCTGTTGTTTTTATTTGTTTGTATACATTACTGAATTCATGTGCGTGCATCTTTCAAAAGTATGTATGCGTATAAATGTGAACATTGATGTATAAAGGAATCCTCCATGTTGTTGTTTTGTGTGTGTGTGTGTGTTAGTGCAAGGATCGGAGGTTCTATTTCCTCCTTGGTTGGTGCTCGCTGTGTGATGATTTTGTTTCTTATGTTTTGAAGGCATGTATCGCATGTCCGAAGAGAGGGTTGTTGATGGGGTAAGTAAAATAAACAACATATACTGTTAGTATACGCCTAATTCAACAGGATTGATCCTGTGTCATAAACAGAAAAGAAATTGTCGTTTTTTGACAGGAACATTTTCGTAACTAAAATCAGAGCCTTTTTGTAAAACAAACAAAAACAAAAAAAGAACAGTCGAGTTGTATGTAAAAGTACGAGAAAACTGTTTATTGAAGTGAAACCAGTAAAGTGTCTCCACGAAAATTACTTAGAGCTTCCTCGTTCTCTTATACCGTGTTGTTTATCTTATGATAAGAATAATAAAAGAGGGTTAGATTTTTTTCAAATGCCCCTTCAGTATGACGATATTTATCATTCAGGTCAAAAACAGTCATAAACCTCATGATAAACGTCCGTTGTAAATGCAAAAATGCAAAATTATATTCACGTACTCGTTGCACTCACTCCCCATACACGGTTGTAACAATCAAGTGGATAAATAACTACTGAACACTTCAGTTGTAAATATCTTTTTAACAAAAGGGAAATTTGACAAACAGAAGCATGTCCCATGTATGTATTGTTAAAGGGGTAGTAAAGTTTTGGTAAGGCTGAACTTTAGTAACCAAACCTGGACAGGAACATTATAAACTAATAGTTATAACTCCACCATGCTCGAAAGGTATACAAAATTACAAACGACTAAGTAAACAGCATGTTATCATTCAAAAAGAGCCATTAAAACACAAGAGGGCGCTCTCTAAAAAGGCATTGGTTTTAACCATTTTTCATACAAAATTATGCATGTGATGTTTTATTGAAATCATGATTAAAGAGAGAGATCATCAACAACTATTTAAAAAACGCTTTTGAACATTTTTGAAAAAGTGTATGCATTTTAAAAATATTTTTGAAAAATTTATCTAATTATTTTGGCCCCAAATAATTATAAGATCAGATATATTTATTGATATTTCGGCCGTTTCTGGACCGATTTTGACCAAATAAATTTTATTCTGCCATTAAAATTGCATGTTCTCTCAAATTCGACACTCGGTTTTTCATTACCTCACAAACAAATTGTGATGTGCAGCGCCCTCTTTACTAAAACTAAACTACCCCTTTAATACTAATAAAACAATGTATGAGGTAACCGTTACAATTGCTATTGGATTTTTGAGGATTTGGACAATGTTACTAAGTCTCTTTACAGCGACTTAATACCATTGTCCAAATCCTCAACATCCAATTGGAATCCTAGCTAGCGATTCCCTCATACATTGTTGTCACAAAACATGTGACAGGTTTCGGTTTCTCAAATTTCCCTTTTACGATATTTACGATTGGAGTTTTTAGATGACAAATTATCAAATGGATCTTCGGAACCGTGTACAAAAGTGAGTGCTATGAGGAAGTCCATATCACTTTGCATTTTTGCTCATTACTCGGCCTTATAAAGTCTATTTAACTTGTTTATGTTTAATTTTTACACACCACCCAGTGGACATATCATATAAAGACAATATACGTTGTATCAACCACTCTTAGGCGTACCCAGAGGGGGGGGGGGGGGGGGGGGTTCAACCCTTACTTGGTACTTGGTACTTTGTCTCAGAGACTCGAAACATGTGTAAGTTCTTGGTCTCACTCTCGAAAATTTTGAAAGTACTTGGTCTCGGTCTCAAATTTTCTTAAAGTTCTTGGTCTCGGCTTCCAAAATTGTATGACATAACCTCCCCCTCCCTAAAAAAAACCTGGGTATGCCACTGCAACAACTCATCACTTTTTGCGCATGTCAACGAAGTTACTAGATCCAAAAAAAAAGAAGAGAGAACAATTAATTCAACATGAACGGAGAACGCCAATAAACACAAAACAAGAACAACAACATAATATGCAAACTTATAGCTCGTGTATTGTTTATTGGCGATTCATTCAATCACGTTGTTGTAATTTAATTCTTCTTGGCGATTAGTATGTTGCTGTTGTTTAGTTATTATGGCGATTAGTCAATAGTGACTATTGTCGCCAACTACCGTACATTTTTGATTTAAAAATTATATTTCGATGTATTTATATCATCAATATTTATATTTACAAGTATGCATTTATTTTGTTTATTTTCATTTTCCAAACATAATATAAATAATAGTTTTTGACAAATCTTCAAGGCATACAAAATCATCGAGGCTTGAGCCACAGGAGTCCTAAATATAGCTCTATGGCTTGAGGATACATACAATTGGGCGATCGCACCCCTGTCCAAATGTAATTCCATGTAATTAGCAACGCTGATCCTTCCCCTGTCACATGATGCCGTCTTACCAGCCCTCAAAGTATGTTGTTGTTGTTGTTGTTGTTGTTGTTTGATGTTTATTGGCGGTTCATTCAATTTGAATATTTTCGCCAAAAACTAAATATTATTTCATTCTTCTCATTTATTTTCTTTATTTTAATATTTTTATTATTATTATTATTATATACATATTTATATATTTTTTTGAAGTGCATAAACGTTTTCAGACCATCAATAAACAAAACCAAAATTAAAGGCATCATCGGGCCAACCCGGCTCGGTACGTTGAGCAGGCTTCTAAACTGACGAATCGGTCTAGGCCCCCCGATGCATGGAGATGCACTCTGGTCGCCTTCGTTTTTCTTTGCACCTGCAACCGATTAAAAAATTATACAATCAAAACAAATCATATTAACCAAAAGTTTCAATTATTCAAGAACATATACAAAGGTAGCAAACATTTTTGGGCTTTGTAAGTGAAAGTGCAAGGTGCAGGGTGTAATTTACTAAATATTTTCGTACACGTCATTAATTTTGAGCAAAATTAATTATAGTAATCAAATCCGGGTCAAAACCGTCTTCAGTTGCCTGCATAGATATCCTATTAACAGTCTCTGTACCGGCTTGAGCATGCATATAATTTTACGTGTGTCAAAAAATGTACAATATCACTACAGATGTTTGTTAATACAATTATATACAACAATATAAACATTTCCTTTATATGTCACCAAGGCCCACCTCTCACATCGGGACTCCCGCCGCATATGTGGTCGTGGGCCTCTTAATATTATAATTATAAAACGAAACCAAAAGAAATCAAATAACCTCATGCATTTATATACAAAAATTATAAACAA
Organism: Echinarachnius parma; assembly: GCA_037951105.1. Lineage (NCBI taxonomy): Eukaryota > Metazoa > Echinodermata > Echinoidea > Clypeasteroida > Echinarachniidae > Echinarachnius > Echinarachnius parma. The sequence continues at coordinate 14,276 of JBAMJV010004749.1, forward strand.
TTTCCCTTTTTCAATATCAAAGTATGGGCGTGGTATGGGGTAGCCTTTATTCAAGGCTCTATATGACTTGGAGTTTCCCTATGCGAGCGAGCTAGCTAGCTGTGACATGACTATACGGGACGTGTTCAGCGAGCGGGACTGACTGGCTCCCGCTAATTGTGATCAGGCTGATCGCTTCGCTCACGTATAATTGTGCATATACATAGCGAGTCTTGACGAAAGACTAGGTATGTGGAGAGGGGGAGGTTGGTTGGTCATAAGGCCTCAAGGCCGATGCCGTAAATCTGTAATATGAGTTGCTGACCAGGGATGTTCTGTATGACCCTCCCATCAGTGTACATGAGATTCAAAGCCAAAGTACTGTAATGTATCCACGGAAATAACACGCACGCTGCTTGTTTTATCAGAGGTTTTATCTTTTTGGCGCGGTTTGGTGTTTTTTCGCGCGGTATTATAGTGATGACTTGTTGTGCGTGTATTCACACTGAGTATTATACCTCTTTCTACATGCTACATCCACGTGTCGTGCCTTTCTATAATATTATTAGGAAGCATCCTATTGACTATTTTTATCGTTCCTATTAGTTTGTGATTTAGTTGAAAAGGAATAGGGCATATGGACGAGAAGAGAACCATTTAAAATTGCAGCATGGATCCGTGTCTAAGCGAAAGTATGGCTTCAGTTCATAGTATTATGATAAATTCTGTACTATCTATGGAGTATGGATTATAATTAAGTTCCCTTGCACACTTTAAGAGAGATGCAATGGCTTTTGTGGCATCTGATTGATCAACGGACAGGTAAGAATTATTTTGTTGTTGTTGTGAATGTTGATATTACTAATGATAAGAGGAGGGATGCTTTTCAGTATCGTGGAGATTCTTTCAAAAAATCAAACCGAAAGCCTATATCCTATAGTAGGCTATATATACCCCATGCAGTCTGCACTAATCGTGCTTGTTGTCACATATGTAGCGGCCATGATTGTATGTCTGTATGTGAAACTTGTGTACGTATAGAAGAATTGTATATTATAATGTTGATTGTTGTATAATAACAATTCAATAAGCATGTTAAGTGTGTAAAGGACAATAATCATAACTTATGGTATAGTTTAATGTAATCATATTACATAATCCGGATAATTTCACAAGTAATTTGTAAATATTTTTGAAGACATCTTTCAAATTTTGCTCAATACATTTTACCTTTGTTTATAGAGCTGTACAGGTTTACGAAGTTATGCGTTTGTGTGTGTGTGTGTGTGTGTGTGTGTGTGTGTGTGCGTGCGTGTGTGTGTGTTTGTGTGTTTGTGTGTGTGTGTGTGTGTGTGTGTGTGTGTGTGTGTGTGTGTGTGTGTGTGTGTGTGTGTGTGTGTAATTGTGTTTACGTTGAGGTAGAAGTAATGTTATCAATCAAGGTTTCTATATTACAACCCCCCCCCCCCCCTGGTCTAACTCCCCTGTCATGCCTGGAGGCTGGACTGTCTGGACAACTATACTTCATTACCCCCTCCCCCCTCCCCCCCCCCCCCCCGGACAATAACCCTTGAGTTATGCTGGAGTATTATTCTCATTGTTGTAGTGAGTTGACGTGGAGGTAATATAGTAGTCTTCGGTAAAAACGAACAATTACATGCATACATGTGCACTTCCAGAGTATTATCATAGTCAGTCCCTAGAGTTTGATCGTGAAACTCTGGTCCTCTAAATCGAGAACAGCTGGTCAAACTAAATTTAAGTAACTAAACATGCACCATAATTACAAACTAATAATTATAAATCCACCAAAGCACCATTCCTGAACGGTTGAAACAAAACCTTCAAACGGATTAGATTGGTCAGGAGACAGAAGCACAGAAGGGGTGCCGTCTAAAACATTGTTTTGAACCATTGTACATGTGGACATTATGTTGATTCAATAAAGAGATCATCAACAAGACAACTATATTTAGAAACGCTTTTGTTATATTTTTGAAAATATGTATATACGTTATGAATATTCATATTTTTATCGAATAAATGTGGGTCCCAATCAAATCGAATTATTTTTATTTATATTGCTGCAATTTAATTCCGAAGGAATTTGATTACATGCAGTTTGCGTTATCTTTAAAATCATGTGCTCTTCCAAATAGTATTTTATTTAGTTGCTTTCATTTAATCACGACAGCGCTCTCTATAAATGCGAAATAATTATTGGGTGTGTGTGCATAAAAACGACGCTACTACGCCGGATGTTCCTGAGAAACCCCATTTGTTCCTGACAAATATGGTAAATGTTCCTGACAACCATCCCTTTAGGTTGGCATCTCTGTAGCATAGGCGCCGGAAGTGGGGGGTGGGGGGGGGGGCAGGGAGGGGCGGCCGCCCCCCCCCCCCCCAATCCAAAAAGTGGGGGGGCAAAACGCAATTTTGCCCCCCCAAAAAGCCCCCCCCCCTCCAAAAAAAAAAAAAGAGTGGGAAAGACACAATAAAATGTATGAGCTTACGTTTAAAAACTAGTTAATACAACCATTTTCAATTTTCGCTGCGCGCTTCGCGCGCGAACAGATTATCTCAGTTTGTTGTAAACATCTGATGAGAGCATAGACATTTTATTCTTTTTTTGTTTAACTCGGATTCTAAATTTCCTTCACAGGTATGGCATGCAGTGCACCAAATTGCACCATTTCAAGTATATAAATGCAAAATCTTTCCCGTGGGAGGGGGATACCCCCTCCCAAACCCTCCCCCTCTGGCTCTGCCCAAGCCCTCGGTCGCTTCGCTCCCTCGGGATACATTATTGGCTGTAGGCCATGTTGTTGGATAATAAATGCGCCATATGGATTATGTTGGAACTGTATAATATGACACTACATATAATATTTTTGTGTGAGTTTGGGTACATATTTATTAGTGCGTCAATTATTTGTTTACTTCGTGAAAAATATATCAAATCATAACACGCTTTCCCAGATACAGTTAATCTTAAGCCCGAATTTCAAGTCCATAAATGCAAAATCTTTCTTACCGTGGGAGGGGGATACCCCTCCAAAACCATCCCCCTCCCTCCCTGCCCCAGCCCTCAGGCGCTCCGCACCTCGGGACTCAGTATTGGCTATGTGTTGTTGGATCATACATAATGTTGCATAATTATGGCTTATGTTGTTGTGTGTGTGTTTTGGGGTCAGTGGCAGATCTACGGGGGGTTTAGGGTGTTTAACCCCCACCCCCCCCCCCCCCCCCTTGGGCTGCCAAGTGAAAATGTAATGTGGAAAACATCACTTACGGGGGTTCAAAATAGCAAAAAAAAATCGCCGCTTCGCGGCTCGTGGACGATGCTCCGCATCGTCATTGGGTCAACCCCCCCCCTTGGGGTACATATTTATTAGTGTGTCAATTATTTGTTTTCTACGTGAAAAATATATTTAAACTTCCTGGTCGATCAAATCATATCACGCTTTCCCAAATACAGCCGAATTTCCTATTTTCCTATGCACCAGATTGCACAATTTCAAGTCCAAAAATGCAAAAGCTCCCTACCGTGGGAGGGGGGACACCCCCCTCCCACACCCTCCCCCCGATCAGTCGCTTCGCTCCCTCGCAATGTCTCACTCTCACATCTGGCTCAAAGTTGGCAATCCAGAGTGTGATAGGGCATGAGCCCCTACACACACAAATTGTGAGCCCCCTTGGGGTTTTGCCCCCCCCCCCCCCCCCCCCCCAATCCAAAACTGCTTCCGGCGCGCCTGCTCTGGAGACTATAGAATAAAGTCTAAACGAAACTGTACTATCCTTTTAAACGGATTTGGCCCTATATGGAAAAGGTCGATCTTTATAACAACATAAATGTTTTTTTTTTTATAATTTGTTATATAGGTCTTATTATTAGTATTTATAGCTCAAGAGCTTTCAAATTCAAATACCATTCGACAGTGAAAAACAAACAGCCTTTTTGGCAAGTGGAAATACCGAAAAAGTGATGAGTGAGTAATACAAATCTATCGGAGTGATTATGTCGACAAAGTAATATGTGAACATTGTACATTAATTGTTCGTTTTGTGGCTGAGATATGAGCAAACATGCAAAGTAATATTTTACATTGTACTTACTTTGTACACGGCATGAAATTATCCCATAGACAATTTCATATCTGAACACTTCAATCGTAGATATTTTTTGAACAAAATTGAAATTTAAAAAACCGAAACCCGTCCCGTGCTTTTACAGTTAATATAAATAGAATTAGGTTTGAGAGAACCAC